>NW_020769397.1:2712088-2760949 GCF_900518735.1 Pseudonaja textilis | reverse complement strand
TCCCATTGGTTGGCTCTCCCCAGCAGCCAGCTATAAAAGCAGGCTGCTGGGTCCAACCGGTTGCTGATTGCTGCGAGCCAGTTCCAGGCTTGGCAAGCACGGTCAGCCCTTTATTGTAAAATAAAGTATTGTTGCACTCATGTTCTGGTTCAGCCTCTCATTGCTCAAACTAAACATGTTGCATGTTATGCAGTTGAATAAACCAGTATCTCTTCCTAGCAGCATGCCCATGGTTTTTTTTGCCTAGCTCAGATAATTCTTCTAACAATTTTAAACATAATTATTGTTGATCTTTAGGACAGAAGATGGCTAATTTGAACTCCAGAGTTGGGTATATCTCTATCACCACTTAAGCGGTTTCTGTCCAGTTGTGATGTCTTCAATAAAAGTCAGTTTTAGAAAATAAACAGACACTTGGGCATGCATGGAGGCCACTCTCATTCTGAGGAGGTTATGCTTATTTCTACCCTCCAGAAACAAATGCCAGCCTGCTTTGAAGACAGATGAAGAAGTGAGCCCAGATGAGTTTAGTTTAAGACTGATGAAATCTACCATCCCCAGAGATTTCTTCTTTTACAAACGAGGCTCCTGATTTTGCATCTCACTCTCAGATTCTTTTGGAATTTACTGACAACTTCTTTTGGAAATGATTTTGAGTTTGATTTACAGCAAGAGAATGCTGACGTTTCTTTTGTCATACATCCTCACCATTGCTTGGCAGTTATTCAGACTTAATCATGCAACAAACCTATGGGAAGCATTATTTTCATTTCTCCCCTGAGGGTTTATCTGAAACACGGGAAGCTGGGAATGTTGCAACTTGCTAGAGAAGTAACTGTATAATGGAAGACACAACACACACACATATATATATCTTGACTCCCTCTCACTAATTTCTAAGGCATTTTCACTGTTTTTTTCTCTTGTGAGAGAACTGAAGACTGATTGCCTTCCATATTAAGTAGGAATGGTAAGAAAATGCATAAAAACGCAGAACTACTTGCAATAGTGATGGGCTTGCTCTGTGGGTGGCATTTCAAGGTCTGGAAAAAAAATAGTTGTGAGGGCAACTCTGTGGCTGACAATTGCAGCTGATGACAGGCAACTTTTTAGCAATGCCTTGGAAATACAGATAGTCCTCTTAGGACCATTGCAGCATCCCTGTGGTCATGTGATTTACATTTGGATGCTTGACTACTGACTCACATGTATGACAGTTTTAGTGTCCCGGGGTCATGTGATCCTATTTTGTGACCTTCTGACAAGCCAAGTCAATGGGGAAACCAAGTCCATTCTTCCCAGGAAGATGGGAAAAAGGAGACATGAAGGAGACATTAATGTATTCAGAAGACATTATTGGGAAGAGAGAAAAGAAGGAGAAGTGTGCCTTAGTTTTCTTCAGGAAATTCTAGACATCTTATGGGAAGTTGGGATGTTAATGCTGTGATTCTTCTTCATATATAAAGCCGTATCATATAGCCGCGGGGCCATGAATCCTAAGCTGGGAAGATGGCTCCAACAGATCTCAGAAAATGTATTAGAGCTTTCTGCCCAGAAGAATACAGTGCTAAAAACTGCACAGAACCTTCGAGCATCTAAAACTCTGGTAGAGGATCTGAGACTAAGGAAGACACATAGGGGTGAGAAGGGAAGTTTTTGTGTGTGTGTGTTGCAAAATGCAGAATACTATACATTTTCAATGACCTCTTTCTATGTAAAACTTTGAGAAAGCATCACACACTCTTGACATTTCTGTATTTTTAGGTCATGCTTTAATAAAATCCATAAATCACGTCCTTTCGTGGCCATTTCCATTTCAGCAATAGAAGGATTATTCCATTCTTCCGGCTTTTGCTATTTTTTTTTTCTTATGGGACAATTGCATACTATATTAGTAAGCAAAGCATGGCACAGATTCACATCACGTTGCGTTTCTGAATCTGCATTACATCAAATGACTACCTGATATACGATTGTTGCCGCTTGATAGAGTATCTAAATCTTTGAGAATGTAACCCAGCAGGCTACTTCCTGATTATCTAGGGTAAAACTTTGTGCGAACAATTTAAAAGTTTGTTTCTTTGTTTAGTTTAATAGTTCCAATCCCCTGGTTGGTTTTATGAAAACATTAACCCTGACACTTTGATGGATTATTTCCCTTCCCTTCATTTAGCATCTCATTTAAAGTTTACTTCTGTTGTCTTCTGTTTAATGATTCCCTCTGACTGATTACACAACCAACATCCTTCCAAGAATGACAGTTTGGAGTATTCAGTGGCAGATCCCAAAGTGGGGATTAATGTCTAAAAGAAAGGCAGGCTGGTAGCGTGTGACACCTGAGCAGCTTGACATCAGCATTCTCCAGTAGTAATGGGGATGGAATATATTGTAGTTAGGTAAACAACTCCTCTTAGGAAGACAAGCTGTTACTCTTAATGCCACCTCAGTTCATGCTCAGGGCTTATTTAGTTAATGCTGACAGTCTGCTGGGACTCAAGGGCTTAAGCTCTGTAAAACACTGCAGCTCTGGCTGTCCTTGCAAGGAACACAACCCAACACCCGCTGACACAGAAGAAGTACCCACTGAGGGGCTCTTCTGCCAATTTATTTGTCAGCAGAGATGGAGAGAATAAGTTCCTCTCCCTTTGCCTAAAATAGTGACTTTTCTTTCTGTTTAGAAAAGTAAGTGATACAGAGAAGTATATGAATTGGGTTGAACTAAATCTGATCAGGACCAGTGGCACAACAAAAGTTGGATCCCAGAACTGAAATCTAGGCCCCAGATCATCCTCAGAGAATAATAGTCAATAGTGGAGTAAATTGACATGGAAAAATCAGGATTTATCTTCATTGAAAATTACTTACCAGTAGCATTTTCTTCATATTTGAAAATAAAGCATCATCTAGTTAAGGATGTCCATTGTTACAGATGTTCACTTTATTTTTTTAAATATAATATCCCTTTTTTTGTTTTGTTTTTCTCAAACATATCAGGAACATAAAAGCAAATGAAAACTAAATGGTAGTTGTAGAAAGAGAGAAAAATGTTAGTTGTGTGGTCCACAGCTGAAGTGATATTCAAGACCATTTCAAGTCTTAGCACTAGGGCGAACTGTATTTCTCAAGATTGTAGACTGTACAATTTCTTTGTACCTATATACAGGGGTGGGATACAAAAGGATTAACTACCGGTTCGGGATTTATGAGCTTTCCTGCCTGCTGTAAGCCACCTGCCTGTAAATCGTCGTAAATCGTCATTAGCATGTTGCCTACCGAGAAACAGCCTTTGAAACAGCCCTCTTTTCTTGTTTTTTTTAACTGCAGCTGTGCCTCGTTCAGCAGCTGAAATTGAAAAATCAGGAAATAAAGATCAGGTAAGAGCCTGGGTGGTTGGGTGGGCAAAAACATCAGCAGACATAGAACCAGTTCTATGTCTGCTGCTCTTCAGAGCTACTGGTTCTACAGAGGTGGACAGAACCGGTAGAAACCTACCCCTGCCTATATAACACCACAGCTGCGAATCTGCAGGTGTATCTATAATATTTTGCTTTCTGAGACATACAAGCAAAGTGTGTAACATTTAAAGCTGGTTAATTGTTTTTTACATCTGAAGCAGAAAATGCAGGATTTTAACTGAGCTTCCTTGCAGTTAGCATTTAGTAATAGTTAAAAAATTAATAGTCTGCTTCTGTTTCATAATTCCAAAAAACTGCTCAGATCAGCTGCTTCCTTCTGCCTAATGGTCTGAAAAGGTGTGAGAATCCTTTCCTGCATGATATTTTTCCAAGCTGCTCATACACAAGAAGTTGCAATGACAGGAAAACATTACCTAGGAACAATTCTCTAATGCAAATTGCTTAAAAACCACAGCATAAATAAGACAAATTTACTTTAAAATACGGACATTAAAGATTGCCCTTGTCTTAAATGTAGCAAGCTCTCAAAAGCAGAAATATACACTTCACTGTGTCATTCACTTCCAAGATAATGTGATAGTTTTGTGATTTACTGATTATTCTGTTGCAGTCAGTGGTGGTATTTGAAATGCTGAATAGCATACATTTAAACTAATGCAAGGAATTAGGACATTGATTTATATAATTCAAACATAATTAATATTAATAAACTTAACACAAGTGGATGCTACTCATGTATTTAATAATTTCATAACAAAAATGCCAATTTGATGGCAATGTATAGTAGGATATAGAGAGGGGGATGCTACTAAGTGAATGAAATGAAACGAAGTGCCATTTTAGATCCAGCTAGAATACAATCTCAGTCTAAAGTTCAGTGAAGTTATTTTGTTGGATCAAAACAATTTTTAGCACGTGAAACTCATCTTAATTTTGTAAATCTTGATCCAAAAACTGTGGGATTAGTTCTATATGTCCAAAGTAGCTTGGGATCTGTTCTCATCTTCGTTGTTGCATTCATGTATTCATTAGTGAAGAGTTTTAAAACATTTTGAGATAATGACACAGGAGAAAAGTCTATTTATTTTGGAATAGTAATTGCCAAGGATCAGTTAAGGATTAATTATTCTTCAACTAACTATTTCTTCCTCCTATTTTAAATTAAGAATTTGAGATAATAAAACATAATATGCCAATTAGTTTTGTTATTTATTTATTTATTTGTTTTGTTTATTTACCATCTTATAGCAAATGACACGGTAGTTTCCAGCATTAAAACATTAGAATCCTAACACATATATATATTTAAAAGATTACAAATAAAAATCAATTATTTCAGGTATATAGTAAGCAAGATTTCATTTTCAAAACAGTGTTTGTACATGAGTAATTAGAGCATCTTTCCAAAATTAATTTGATCCCCTGGCTGGTTGTTTCAAAAATGAAAGTACATATTGAAAATAAACTGCATATCAAGAGATTATCTTTTATAATTAACATTTTCATGAAATTCAATTTATGAAACATTTCCGTGAAAGTAATTTCCTCATAATTTCCCAATCAATTTATCTATTAAAAAAAATACCCCCACAGAAATTTGTTTACAATTATATGGATTGTGTGGGTATGTTTACTTCTCTTCTGTCATGCTCTCATCATACACTAAATAATATATTATTCCTATATCATTTGAGAGTTAACATTGGCCATTATTTGATAACAATAGGGGATAATTTTCATGTGGCAACTAAAAAGACCAAAGAGGTATTTTTTAGTTGACACTAAAGTCTAATAACTGTTTAATGGTAATTGTTTAATAATTATTTAATGTTTTAGTTTAGTTTTAGTTTACTTTATTGTCATTGCACTGGGTACAACGAAATCGAACACCATCTTCAGTGCACATCATGGGCATGACCAAGAAAATAAGCATAAACACACATCCTTCACTCTCCACACATTGAACTGGAAACCCCCAACACCGCACCAACACTGCACTATACAGCAGAATTCAAAAGAGCTATTGCCCTGGGATAGAAGCTGTTTTTTGGCCTATTTGTCCTCGTTTTTATTATTCTGTACCGTCTGCCAGGTGGTTCAAAAAAAGGGTTCCCAGGATGAGATGGATCTTTGAGAATGTTTTGAACATTCTTAAGGCAGTGGGAGCTATAAAGCTCTTCCAAAGAGGGGAGAGGGCAACCAATGATCTTCTGGGCAATGGCATTAACCCTCTGGAGCGCTGTCCTATCTGCCACTGTGCAATTGGCAAGCCATACAGAGATGCAGTATGTTAAAATTCTCTCTATGGTGCAGCGGTAGAAGGTCACCAGCAGTTTTTCATTCAGTTGTTGTTTTCTGATAAGTCTCAGGTAGTATAATCTCTGCTGAGCCCTTTTGACCAGTGCTGCAATGTGAGCACCCCAGGTCAAGTCCTCTTTTATGGTAACACCCAGAAACTTAAAACTGGTCACTTGCTCCACTCGGTCTCCATTGATAAGCAAGGGCTGGATGTCTGATCTGTTCCTTCTGCAATCCACTATAAGCTCCTTGGTCTTATTGGTGTTGAGGACCAAGATATTGTCTCCACACCATGAAAGCAACCGGTCCACCTCATCTTGGTAGGCAGATTCATCCCCCCCAGAGATAAGTCCCACCACTGTTGTATGATCTGCAAATTTAGCAATAGTATTACCAGGATGAGTGGGAATGCAGTCATGCACATAAAGAGTATAGAGTAAGGGACTCAACACACAACCCTGTGGTATACTAGTGTTAAGAATAAGGGCTGAAGAGGTATGGTTACCTAATCTGACCCTCTGTGAGTGGCCAGATAGGAAATCCATAATCCAAAGGCAGATTGAATTAGAAAGTCCAAGATCCAGAAGTTTAGGCACTAGTCTATGTGGAAGAATTGTGTTAAACGCAGAACTAAAATCCAGAACAAGCATCCTCACATAGCCCCCTCCCCGCTGTTCTGGATGAGTCAGAGCAGTGTGAGGAGTGATGGCTATAGCATCCTCCATAGATCTATTTTGTCTGTATGCAAACTGGTGTTTATCAAATGTACGTGGAAGACCAGAAATGATGTGCCGGCAGATCAATTTCTCAAGCACTTCATGATGATAGGAGTGAGTGCCACTGGTCTGTAATTGTTGAGGTTATTGATAGGAAACTTCTTTGGCAGTGGAACAATAGTGGAAGCCTTCAAACATGATGGAATAGTGGACTGATATCAAGACCGATTGAAGATCCTGGTAAAGACTCCAGCCAACTGATCAGCACAGTCTTTAAGCACTCAGCCAGAGATACCATCAGGACCAGCAGCCTTTCTAGAGTCCACATCCCTCAGAATGCTCCTCACCTCCTGTTCCTCCACAATGAGGTGGGGGCTACAATTGGCTGGTGGTTGTATTTTATCTGTCTCTGATGTCTCCACTTCAAAGCAAACAAAGAAATGATTCAGTTCCTCTGCCAATGAAGCATCCCCTTCAGCAGGGATGGCATTGGTCGGTTGAATTTGTTGAATCCCTCACCACACCTGCCTCATGTTATTGCTATAAAAATTATCCTTAATCTTCCTTTTATAATCAGTCTTGGCCTTCCGAATACCTTTCTTCAGATTAGCTCTGGCAACAATGTATCTTGCTCCATCACCAGACATAAAGGCCTTGGTCCTGTCATACAAGAGGCACTGGACTTCCTTGGTCATCCAGGGTTTCTGACTGGGATAGATCCTAATACGTTTATCCACAGTGATAGTATCTGTGCAGTGTTTGATATAGCACAGAACAGTTGCAGTGTGCTCCTCTAGGTCAGGGTGGTAAAAGATGTCTCAATTTGTGTTCTCAAAACAATCCTGAAGTTGTTGGGAAGCATCTTTTGGCCAAGATTTCACTGTCTTTATTATAGGCAGAGCCCGTCTCCTAAGAGGGATGTATGCTGGTGCTAAAAGCAGTGACATATGGTCTGATTGTCCCAAATGCGGTAATTATATAACCTTATAGCCATGTTTGATGTTGGTATATACTTTGTCCAATAGGTTTGCTCCTCTAGTAGCATGCTTAACATGCTGATAAAATTTGGGGAGCTCTGCTTTTAAATCAGCTTGATTAAAGTCCCCTGCTATGATATGCACAGAATCAGGAAACTTATTCTCTCTTCTTCTTCCTATTCCTCTTTCTCCACCTCTTTGTCCTTCCTACAGGGATAGTGATCCATGTCTCCCCCAGGGTCCTAGCTGCCTCCTTCAGTAGTTATGAGAATGTATAAAATTGTCCGTAATAGCCTTTTCACATTTCAGTCCAATTTGTAACAAGGCTTGCCAACTATATATGTTCCTTGCCCCACAGGATTCAATCAAGAAAACGATCCAAAACACACACAGAATCATACACACCCTACACTGAAAGAAGGAGTGGTTTAAATGATTTAATGATTGTCATTATGCTTGTTTTAATATGCATTAGTCATTCTTGACCAACCAGGGTACTTAACCCCATTTTGTAAAGTTTAGAGGTATGAAGCTGGTCCCATTTACTAAGTGCTTCAACAGTTAGTGTGTGTTTTATGGAGTTTTCATGTCTTGGACCTTATTTAAATGATGAATTTAAGTGAGGTCCCAGATGTTCCCACAGACACTTGCATGCATGCATGGATGCATGCATGAATTGCTTAATGGTGCTATTATTGGAAAGGATTAGGTATGAATAATAAGCAGTCACTACATGAATTGCTTGTTTAGATGGCAGCTCCTAACCTACTTTACTTGAGCTCAAAAAGTTAAGCAAGGCTGGATTTAGTTATTTTTTTGGTTCTAGAGATCACTAATAAGACAGATCAAACAATTACAAAAAACAAATTAAAAATACCAAACCTAGAAGATGATCAGCATCTTGGATTATTGCCAAGAAAATGGTGGTCTCCATGAAGTTCATTAAAAGTTAAGATTAATTTGAAGAAGGAAATTTTACTTTTAAATGGATTAGTATGCAACAAATAGTGAAAAAAATCCATTGGTCCTCTATTGTCAGGGGAAAAATGTGTGGGGGGGGGGAGAGAGAGAGAGAAAAAAAAAGAAGATAAAGAGACACATAGAGAGAAAGAATATTACTGAAAGCCGTATTCAAGAACTAGTAAGTTGTTTAAATAGTTGCACAGAACAATGGTTCATTTTAATATCCAGTGGAAAGGAGTCTTTTTCTTACATTAATTCACAGATGAAAAGATCACCAGTTCTTTGGATTGCAACATTGTTCTGTTGTAACTGTTAGATAATCTCTTTGTGCTTTCTTTGATAACCTCCATTTTCAGTCTCTGGACTTAGAAGCTTTGCCTGATTTTCATAGCTTTCAACAGATATATAAATAAATATAAAGGAAGGCAAAAACATTCCACACAACTTTGTAGTACAACTCGAGCAGTCACCAATGCCAGGAATTTCATTCTCTCAGGAGTTTCCAATAATGTTTTACTGATCACTTGCTGTAATTTGCATTTTTAACTTGTTACCGGAAGCTGCCAATTAAGATACTGTCATACTTTTCTACTAAAATCTTTTTGTATTTTTTCTGAGCTAAAATCTTTGCTGTAAGGTAAATATGTATTTACCTAGTCAAAAATGAGGGTAATTAAATAATCCCATTACTATAAAACTTTTCCCTTCAAAGGTTTCCCTTGTTTCTTTTTCCTTTTCATGGGCCTCCTGAGTGATGTAATCCCAGAGAACTGAGGAAGCATGATCATGTAGACCTAGAAATTAAGCAATTGGTTTACCTTGAAAAAGCTGAACAGGATCAGATCAGATTAACACTTTTATAAGTGAGCTCCAGAAAATCCCAGAGCTGTAGGCCATGGCCTCTTTCTCCTTATCAAACAATTGCCACATGTCCAGGAGATGCCTGGAGAACAATCTTACCCTGTTATCTAGGAACAATTAATTATCCTGGATTTGAGAAAGTGAACAGGGTCCTTAGTGCAATCAGTGCGGCTCTCTGCCAATTAAATCCCTGTCTCTTCTGGCTTGTATAAGCCTCCAGGATGGTGATCATTCAGGCAATGATAAATTCATGGGGGTGACGGGGTGGTGATGTCTATAGGACTTTTTAAGGAGGTGCTGGTCCACCTCCTTCTTCAAAAACTATCCCTACATATCCCCTAGTGGGACAATTTTTGTTCAATTTCTCATCTTCCCTTCTAAAAAGATGGTTTCATAGCAGCTTCAGGTCCTGGATGAAATGGATTATCTGCAGCAATTTTTATATTATCTCTCCCATTGTTTTGGAAACATGTGCAGGTACAGAGACATTTGAGAAGGTGCAGAGGCGTTCTAACTCACCTCCTGCAAGCCTGCACGATCCTGGTCGCTTCAGCAGCTGCCACGTGGCACTCTTCTGTGCCGTGCAAAGCAGCTGCGCTTGAAATTCAGAGGATAAAGGTGAGTATGGGACAGTGGTGGGATTCAAATTGTTTTGATACTGGTTTTACTACTACCCAACAGCAGAGCGGTGGAGAGAAAAGGTTCGGTCTCCGCTGCTCATTGCTGCTACTGGCTTGGCAGAACCGGGCCGAACTGATAGAATACCACCACTGGTTACATTACCTGGTTATCCATGCTGAGAAATGAACAGGAATCTTTCAGTTCTGCTAGTCTTCTCAGCAACTTTTTATAGCTTCGATCATGGTGACCTTTTGGATGGTCTAACCAGAATATGGCAGTGGGAAGGATTGACTCTGAAAAGCTCTGAACTGTTCTATCTTGCAGCTTAGTTTAGAATAGAGGTGATGTGCTCTTATTCCTTTAATATGACAGGCAAAGACAACTATTAAATACATGATATGAAATGTTTTAATTAATTGATTCAAAGAATAAGTGTGGCCCTGACTCATAAAAAGTTGTGGAATTTACTTGGATAAGTAACTAAGTTTAGAAGTTGGCATATTTTTAATCCTCATGAAATTGACCTCATATCCCATTATTCTATTAAATCATGATATGAAAAATGACAGAAGATGTCTTCCAAGGATGTTGATAGCATTTCCTCAGTTTGCTATTAATACTCATTTTTGTATCTTTTCATTCTACTGAGATTGTTGAAAGTCTGACTTCTGCAGGGAGACAGTGATGAGTCAGATGAAGAAGAAGCAAACTTAATTTACTCTAGATGTCAGATGAGAGAATTTGATAAAAAGAGTTTTGGAAAGCCAAATATAAATTACACAGTTGCTAGGTAAAGATGGTGAAGGTTTCAAATAAAGCACATTATCACAACATTGGGCAGGATCTGGCCAATTATTCTTTCAAATTAAGTTTTTGAGTTCAGAAAGCAGAAAGTTACACAGAGTTAAGTCAAATTTATAGAAGTAATAGATTCCAGAGCTTATTATGTGTCTCACAGTATCATTGAGCATACCTCATTGGCTTAATGGGTGCTTTGGGAAGAGCATCAACCTATCTAGACTTCTACATCAAAGAATAGCATAGGTTTTCAGCCAGCCAGAACATTCAAGGGGGCTGTCAGAGAAGGCAGCTTTGCTTAGCTTGCTAGCTCTTTCCTGAGTTGACATGAGACAAGATATTACCATATAAATGAGATAAGGTCTTAGGTAATTGCTGACTGAAATAGGGGAAAAAACTGAAGTGGATTGCCTGTGTCCAGAACTATTAAATGAACAATTCCATTTTCTATCTCTTCCATCCCCCCGCCCCATAAATATGTATAATTCCTTCTGCCTTTATCTCTATTTTGGCATTTTCTTCTATATCGTAATGAAAAATATGAATGCAAAATAGTAACAACAACTCTGATGAAACTATAGTATGGTAGATTAATAGGAAGATAAAAGTCCCAGCTCATGCTGCCAAAACCTACAGGTGAATTGGTTAAATATTGGCAGTGTGGTTTTAACAGACAGAAGTATTGATTTGGGAGATTTTAAGCATGAAAAAGGGAATGGCTTATTACTGGGAGGCCTCCCATTCCTTCCATTAAAACCTCTCCCCCTCATCCTCCCAAAATAAAAAGGATGAGAAAGAGAAAGTTAGACAGAATTGCCAAAAATTCAGCCACATTCCTTCTAATGATATGACAGCTTCACCAAATGGTACCTTCAGGTCCAAAAAATGTCAACAGACTGAATTGTGCCCTGGCATAATTATTTCCCATCTCTGCTTAAAACACTTTTTAGTTCACTTGTAACTGAAAATTTGAATGTGGCTAATGAAATTTTCATATAACTTTTGACTTAGCTTTCCAGTTTGTTCTTCTGTTTAGGACCAAATAACAAGAAAAAATGGATCAGAGAGGGCAACAACAGGATGCCTAAAATCTGAAGATGAGGTCACCTTGTACCTCTGATCTGATGATGGTACAAAGTCCTTGGTCTTCATAATTTCTGGTAAAATTGCTTTAGGACAGAGGAATGAGTAAATTTAGAAAACAGAGCTCTTTAAAAATAATGTATTCAAAATATAGTTCTAATTAAGCAGATGAGATACTGAAAATATATTTTCAGGAGGATGGAGCTTATAAAAATATTACCTGTTAAATCTAATCTAAAACTAGAACATCCTGAAACATGGTACTTTACTTTATCTTCAGTAAAAGAGAATGAATGGAATTAAAGATATACTGTAGACACACACACACATACACCCATGTCTCAAGTCCCTTTATAAGGTGAGACAGCTTGAAGTTCATTGCTTTATAAACCCTGAGTAAAATTGGTCACTGTAATGGAACATGTGGATGACGTTGAGGAATGTGGGGAAGTGATGCTGCTTATGAAACAATCAGAAAAAAGAGAGGCATGTGCCCCCAGTGGCTTAAGGGTCAGAGAAAGAAACTTAGGAAGGACTCACACTAACAAATCAAACAATTAAATGTGGTGATGAGAAGTTTGTACTTTCAGATTTGCAACATTCTGTTAATATAACGGTCAAGGTAAAGGTTCCCATGCATGTGCTAGTCATTTCCGGCTCTAGGGGACGGTTCTCATCTCCCTTATAAAGCCGAAGAACTAGCACTGCCCAAAGACATCTCCGTGGTCATGTGACCGGCATGACTAAATGGCGAAAGTGCACGGAATGTTGTTTCCTTCCCACCAAAATGGTCCCTATTTTTCTATTGAATTTTTACATGCTTTCGAACTGCTAGGTTGGTAGAAGCTGGGACAAGTAACAGGAGTTCACTCCATTATGCGGCGCTACGGATTTGAACTGCTGAACTGCTGACCTTTCTGATCAACAAGCTCAGTGCCTTAGCCACTGAGCCACCATGTTCCTTTTAATATAGCCTTACAATAATGTAGAATTAATTCGTCTAGTCGTGTTTTCTTTCTAGTTCAGCTGGGGGATTGACAATTACCCTTTATTCAAAATAATCAGGTTATTTATTTACAATGTCAAGTAGAGAACACGGTACCTTAAAAAACTAACAGATATACTATGGCATCTAAAGTGGACTATAACCTATTTTCTCAAACCGTTGTCATCCAAAGTGACATGTTCAGAAAATAACCAGTCATGACTAACTAATTGATTTGCCCATCTGATGGAAAATCTTGCACCAGGTTGCAGAGTTCCTTCAGGTATTTCTCAGAATTATTTCAGATTGCAGGTTAGGTCAACATGCTTTTGGAAAGTTGTTTCTCAACCTGGTGTACATAATTCAAGCTGTTCACAATGACAAGTCCTTTTTGACCTCTTCAGTTACAATGCTGCTATTGCTTTTGACACTTTGGATGGTGTTATATTTTCCATGGCTGAGACTTTAGTACAGCATGATGCTTGCTAATACCTCAGCATTCTCTATACAAACCTACTCTAGTAAATCTTCAAAGCATATAACTTTCTAGCACTGGTGATGATTTTGTTCCTTCTACATTAATTAAATTACCTATTGTAATTTTAAGTAATGAATAGATACCCAAGGACTAGTGAGTGGCATCAGTACATATAGTTGTGTCCAGAAGAGAAAATAAACATTTAACATAGAAACATTATTCTTCTGAAGTTGGGTGGTTTGCTTTGCTCACATCCATTAGGAAGCTGGTCAGAAATTAAACTTCACAAAACCTCACTGAAGGCTTCCACTGACTGAATTTATTGTATTCTCAAAAGTAATCCATGACATGGAACTGAAAAAAATGTTGGGATTGTTCAGGAACAGATCTGGTAAAACAACTGTGTTGTTTAAAGGCTCCAGAAGATAGAATCAATATTAACTCCTAGTATTTAGATCTCTTGTATAAGACAAGAAACGGTAAAACCATTTGTAGCCCACACCACACCTCTACATCAGCATTCAATGAAAAACATTGCACAAAAGCAGATTCATCAACAGATAAGGAACCGTAGAATTAAAACATGTTTGTGCGAGCTGCTGATCCCAACTGTCTGCTCGGTACACAAATTCAAATGAAATCATTCCTGACCAAATGCTGTCTGGGATGATTATATTGAAGTGGAAGTTTGATACAAACTGAAAGGAGTTTGCCAAGAGAGGTAAGGGAGTTAAAACCTGATTGTCAAAGAACTGATTTGGAAATCAAAAATTCAGAATAGCGGGTGGGGGATCAGGAACCTCTGAAGAGAGCAAATTGAGGGGATGTTTAAGGGGAAGATAAGGTATATGCTGCTTGATAGCTCGGAGCCAGTAAAAGAAAATGAAATGAGGAACTCTCATACAGGGAGAGTTTGGAACAAGAAACAGAAGAGCAGAAGCACAAATCAAAATTGTTAGGAAAGATATAAACATGAGTTATAGATCAGATGCAAGGAGGAGGTACTGTGGGGTAAGGGGAAGGAGGAAAATGGAAGAAATTTGGTATGGTGTCGTGCCAAGAAACATGAAAAAAAAAGAGGGGAATGTAAAAGAAATCAGCATCCCGAGAGATAAGAAATATCAAATAAAGCTTGGGTTTTAAAAAAACTACTAAACAACCAGCAAGAAAGAATGAGCAAGACATCAAAAGAAGGAAACATGGAACATTTCTTCCTGCAATAGTCTACTCTTCTGAAGTTTTGCCCTTCAGCTAACAGGGGAATAGGCAGCAAGGGATGTGTCTGCAAAGGAATACCAAGTTTGGGTTGTGGCAGTGCTCGGCCAATGGAGGACAGAGAGGCTGGTATTATCAGCAGTGAAGGGATTATGCAATGGATTTATGGAAGAAGGACCAAGGCTTGTAGCAGCAGGGAAGAAAGAAATTCAGAGAGATGAGTGAAAGTAGTGAATTCAGGAGCAGGTGGAGAAGAGAGAGAAAATTACTATCTTGATTTGGGAATTTGCCAACTGAGAGAAAAGAATTTGATTATTTAAATAAGAACTGTGCCTTTAAAATATATTTAGCTAGCAAGTGGAAGAGAGAATGGTAGAATTGCTAACTCTCAGCAAGGTTCTTTGCAAGTCAAGAGAATTTATCCCAAATTCAATACTTTAATATTTAAAGGTGTTCTTGCAGGAATGTAATGTTTGCATAAGGCTACTGCCTCTTTATTGCAAGTAATGAAGCTCTTTTCCTCTATTTACAAGTAAAGGTTTGATAGAGTTTATTGGATTTTTGGAGGGAGGAGTGAAATTGTCTCTCTTGATGGTTAGAAACTTGGCACCAGCTTCTTCTTTTTTTAAAAGTAAAATTGCAAATAACCTAGAGAGGACTCACTTGGAGGATTAGTGGAGCCAACGTCTTAAACCCTGGACACCTTCTGTGTTAAAATAGAGTTACACCATTATGGGAACATATTCCAGTATGGTGCTTAGAATTGGGCTCAATGAGAGGTCACGCCAAGGAAGAATAGCATGGAATTATTCCTTCCTATTATGTAAAACCCATATTTCCCAATTTCCTTTTTCAACTTGTTTTTAAAGCTATATATTCCTGCACTCAGTTCTCATCTAGCCTATAATTAACTAGCTGCCTAAGTACTCTGTCAAGGAGTAATATGTTTAATACTTTGCTGAGCTCAATATATATTGTGTTTACTAAATTCCCAGAATCTTCAAAATGGTATATAAAAGGAGAAACTATATACCAATGTCTTGAAACACGAGTAAGTTGCCCAGTAAAAATGAAATAAGGTTCACATGGCAGGGCTTGTATTTGACAGATCTTGACAATCATTACAACTTTTTCAAGGTGTTTGATGTTCCGCTATAGAATTTTTCCATGTATAGATGTCAAACTGAGTGGTCTATAGTGCCCAGGTATTCAATTTTCCCTTTTTGAAAATAGAAGCAATCTTCATTCTCTTTCAATCATTTGTCATTTCATCCTATCTCCAGGAGTTTTCAAAAATTATATTTAAAAGATCAGCCTAATCCGTTTGAAATATCTTCAGTAACCTAGGGGATGTAAACCATCTGGACCTGAAGATTTGGACTCATTCAAAATAAAAAGGTATTGGACACCATGTTTTTATCATCCTCAAGCTTCCACTCTTCCCTATAATTCTTTCCTTACCTGATGGAACATCTGCCCCCATTGCTGGAGTAAACTGCAACAAATGAAGAGTTACCAGAGGAAGACTTCTTAGCCTCCTTCATCAACCTCAATTCTTTCTTTCTTTAATTCTCTTTGTCAGAAATTTAACCAAGTAACATCATTTTGAATAGCAACCAGAATCATCCGAAAGACAGGTCTAAGGTTCTTGTTAAGATTGAAGCTATATAGATTGGGCAGAGCACTGATCTGGACCAAGAAAATGAACTTTAAGTATCTAACTAACTAGGAAACTAACTAGTAGTCTTGCCTACCTTCATACCTTGCAAGGCACTCTTGAGAATAACAAATAAAACGTGTTTTGGAGGAAGGAAACAATAAAATAAAATGAACAAAAAATACCCACAAATGATAATAGGAAGTGAAATAACGAAATCGTCTCTGAAGAATAAAACCAAGCCAAAAACTCAGCCGCTTCACTGAAGTATGAATTGTTCTGTGAGTGAATGGATAGCTGAAGTTACCCAAGCATAGACAGTTGAAGTTAAGAACATTTGAAGGCAAAGCAAAACAAAAGTTAAACAGTGGCTGTGTGAAAGAATAATCAACAGTCTGATTAATTTTTCAGGAGTTCCTATTTTAAAATGTTGTTATTATAATGCTTCAGGCATTAAATTTGCCAAGCAGACTATTATAGGAAATAATCATAATCTGCAATCATTGAGAATTCATAGAAACCTAAAAGAAGTTATATATTATGCATTGTATCCGGGGGGGAAGGGGAGGGAGAAAAATGCCATAAAAACACAAATGAAGGAAGGAGAAAGAAATTATATAATTTTCTCATGTTAAATCTCTCTGCCACATCTCCTCCAGCATTTTATAGATGAAAAGAAAAATTATCTTGTGTCCTTTGGAATTTCTTTATTTTTATACCACTTATCATTTATTTGCTCTGCAAATGGCTGTCCCAGACAGGTTTTGGGGTGTCCTCTCTAGGGTTAGTAAACATATCATTTCATTTTCTTTTTAATTACAGAAGCATGATATTTATGATTAGAATGGCAATTTTCAATGCATTCACTGAGGTTCATTATTTGGATGGATGGTTATGAGATATATAAAGGTGAGTCATGAAAACATGTGAACAGTTGTTATGTGTGGCATACAGAAGATTGTTTGTTCTGAAAATGGATCTCACTCCCTCAGGCATTCTACTGAGAAAGAAAGTCCTTGAGCTTATCTTTAATGTTGGGTGGGGGGAGGAAGTCCTGTGATAATATCTGGGTTTGCTATTTTTTAAAATTTTGTTCTCTGGGGTGCTTTAGAATTTATTTAGAATTTCTCTAGTGGTATTTTGAACTCACTTTATTGTTGGAGGTAGTGCAGGGTGACACTGTATTTTTCTTTCTGTATTTTTCTAACCGGGGTCCTTGGTGTTCTCCGAGCTTGCTTCTTTTCTTGCAGATGTTTCATTACCCTAACTAGGTAATATCATAAGTGCTAGCAAGCTCAGAGATCACCAAGGACCCTCATTTCAACCCCGAACTATAAATATTCTCCTTTATTTTTCTATTAATCTGAAGTACCCCTGGTTGCCCATCTTTACCCATCTGAAAATGCCCAGTGGGAAAAGTTTCTTTTTCATAGTACTTAGGATTTAAGCATTAGACCTTAGAATACACATCACTATAGAAGTAGGTATAAGTGAAAAAAAGAAAACTCTCAAGAAATGATGCAAGAACAATTAGAAAGCTCTTGCAAACTATAACTGTACAAAATAACACTTCATAGTTATTGGGAAATGGCAGAGCAGAATTCCCAACCTGTAATCCTGTAGGAGCTGCACAATTCCACAATTCTCAGTTACCATGTCAAAACAGATATGGAAGTTAGCAGGTTGGGTAAGCCTGAGTCAAAATTTTCTGAGTTCTTTTCTGACAGTTGTAAAACTTAAAACCCCATCATCATTGGAGTCCTTGATTCTGCTGGAACCAATCCATTGAAACCACATCATCCTTGTCCTTCAGACAAAAGTTCCATTTTGCTTATATTTAGAAGCGCTGGCTTGGCAGAATCCTTCTATGGTGATATGACCATGAGGATCAGCTGTTTGGGTATTTTTATTCCTTAACAAGGAATCTTCAAAGTTGTTAATATGGCTGGATGAAAACGATATTGATCCCACATTTGGACAGCCACCCAGGCTGCAAACTTATCATTGGCAGAGGATCTTACACAGCTTGCTGGCTAAATAATGTATCTGCAAAATGCAGCAGAAATCTGAGGTTCAGAGTTAGTTGTTTTGGAAATAACCCCTAGTGTTTCTAATGCATTTTGTGGCATCTGCAATACACATCTCCTGAAGTGTGAGATAATCTAACATGGCACACTGAGTTATAAATAGAATGATGAACTCTTGTAAAACCCTGCCTGAAAGGCAAGACTTCTATCTCTTTCTCTCTCCCATCCCCCACCCCATGTTCCTTCTAACTTTTGGTGGAGATGCCTTTACGACTGAAAAACTCCTCAAGCCTGATTTTGGGGTCCTTGGAAACTCATGCCAAGCTGTCCATTTTCATGTTTTACATTTGATAAAATGATAAAAGGATACCAAAGAAGAGAAATATTTTCTCCCTCTTCTAAAATAACCAAGTGTTGTGTTGTGGAATCAATTGTCAGTGACTCAAGAAGACCAACAATTCATCTAAGGCAATTTAAATAATGGCATTGCTGCCAGGATGATGTACAGACATGAAGCGTATAACAGTTAAAAATAGATTCTCTATATTAGATCAATTAAGTCTATATAATAGCACTATTAAGAAGAGGTTTCAATAGCTAGATGAAGTTCCTCAACTCAGTGATTCCAGGAAAAAAGAGGTACACAATCTTTATGTTCTCTGCACAAGCACTGGGAACACACTAGAAATAAAAGAGAGGAGTTCTCAGTAGTACATAAAGAACAATAAATTAGGATTATCAGAGGAAACATATACCTCAGAGGTAAATTAAATACTTTATAAGATGAAAATACAGGGGTGAATATTTGAACTAGTTTGAAAAAAAATCAGGGACCAGTAAGTAGAAAGATTGTGTCTTTGAGATTTTGGATAGCGGCTGTCAGGCTGAAGAGGCAACACTAGCCAGAAACTAAATATTCAGATTGATGTGATGATGATAAAATAATATACATTTATAAATCCCAAGAAAGGTGCTTTGAAAAAATTTATTATGTTTCTACTGGCTATAAGCAAGTTGTACAAGTTACCCTATCATTTGAAGAGACTAGCACTAACTAAATACCCCTGAAGTAACGTCATCTGAAATGAAATTCATTGAACTTTAATACATGGCTTTCATTATGTCTAGGTGATGAGTATTACTAATTACTAATGATAGGCCACGAGAAGGATCAAAATACCTTCTATAAACAGAAGATTTTAGAATACAGCCTGCAAAATACATGTAGAATGGGCCAATATATTTGAATGGTTAGTTCTATCCCCAATTCATTGTGTAATTTAAGTGACAGGCTTTGATTTATTCAAGGTTCTATTTTGAATGACATTAAGTGTAACTTTTTAACTTTCCAGATATGAGATGTTACTTCCTGTGTAACTCTATAACTTTTAAGAGATAAATCATTGGCTATAACAACTAGAAAATACCACCAAACTAACATTGGAATAATTTACGTTTCAAGAAGGACATAAAATTAACTAAAGCAAGAAAGTATTGAGATTTTCCCATTTTCTTGTTTTATAATTTGCATTTTCCCTTTAATTTGTAAAACCTCAGTATTTTTTTGTATATCCAGTAAAGCATCTTTTTCCAAACCATTCTCCTGTCATTAGTAATTCCACTTTTGGTACTTTCTCTGTCTTGTCAGATAAAATTTGTTCTATATCTGTCATTCCCCCATTAACATCTTTTGGATTATCCATAAAACAATGCATAATTTCTGATACCAGTAGTATGTTTGCATGTATGTATTTCTTAAATGCTCATTTCCCACTGAGATTTTATTGTAGTTACTAATTTCTGGCCATTCTTCAAAGATGCCACTTGTATGAAAGCAATAAAATATTGGACGAAAATACATACATGGTTGGAAAAGATGAGTAAGCAACACATAGACTTTTGAAACCAGAAATATTTTTGTTGGGTATATTGCCAGAATGATATGACAAAGGGACTGTATATTTAATTTTGCATGTATTGACTGCTGCAAGGACTGTATTTGCACAATGAGAACACCCAATCAGATGAGGATTTAATTCGGAAAATACTAGATTGTGCAGAGATGGATAGATTGACATTAAAAATAAAAGATAAAGAAGACAAAGAATATTACTTAACATAGAACAGATTTTATGAGTGGCTAGAGATAACAGGCAGAAATTAGGCAAAGAAAGATTATTGTTATGTAAGAATTAAATACAAAGAAGGTTGACAATTAGAAATATGTTGATATAATTATTAGAATTACAAATAAGCTAATACAAGAAACACAGTGAACATTATTTTGTTACACTATCATCATTGTTACTAGTATATATGTTGACATTTCTGTTTGTTTTTTCTTTTTCTTTTTTGTAAATGATATGCCCTGACAATACACTGTATTAAAAATGTTTATGAATAAAAATAAAACATATATTCAAAGATGCTATTTAATGTTTCTGATGTTATAACATGCTGTGTCATTTTTTAAAGTCGCAATATTAATGGACATCAAAATCAGGCTTTTGTTGTTATTCTGGTTAGAATCTTTAGTCCTTTCCAGTGTTCAGTTACTAAAATAATAAAGTAGCTTATCTTTGTGGTGGCTTACAACAGCCAGGAAAGCCAGAATAAATATGTTTTCCATGAAAAGGTACATAACTATTATAGATAATTACAAAATCTTATAGTAGAACTCAATATTCATGATAGAATGCACTGGGGAACTTGAGGAAAGGGGAGAAGAAATGCTGCTTAGGAAACAATTAGACAAGAGGAGTAGGAGGCTGAGGTCTCTTAATAGTCAGAGAAAGAAAGGAAGAACCCACTCTGATGGAACAAGCAGCTGAAGGTGGAGGGCAGGAAGTTTGTACTTTCAGAGTTGCAGGATTCTGTTAATGTAGCCTTACAATAGCCTACATTTAGGTCATCTTCCTATGTGATTTACCCAGGAAGGTTGACATCAATCTTGCAAGTCACTTGATTGATGTCAACAGTTCCTTGGTTTCTGCCACTGTCATTGGCCCTAGCTGAGTTGGGTTATATATAAATACAGAATAAAGTGGGGTCATTGCTTATTGTAATCTGGATATTGTACTTCCACTGATGCAAACTAAAATTGCATTTGCTTTTTCTGTAGCCTCATCATACTGCTGACTCAAATGCAATTCCACAATATTTTTCATAAATACTGTAATATAACCAAATATCCTATATTAGTTTTTTGTTTTTTAGTGAAAACCTCTGCATTTTTTTGTATTAAATTTCATTCTATTACTTTCAGTTCATATCTTTATGCCATCAAAATCATTTTAAATTTTATTTTGGTCTTCAAGAGTATTAATCATCCTACTTAATTTTATATCACTTCTACATTTGATAAACATTCATTCCTCATTTCATTCAATTCATAAATGAAAATACTGACCAATTCTTAGGGCACCAGCACTTCTTTAATATAAGAAGAATTATTGTTGATTGTCTTTGAGTATTATTCTAAGCTAGGTGAGTCATATTACCTGTTTATATTATTTGTATTGTTTGTATTATTGTAATTATTGTTATCAGTAGAAAGAAGGAAGGGAGGAAGGAAGGAAGGAAGGAAGGAAAGAAAGAATGAATGAAAGAAAGAACAAAAGAAAAAGAAAGAATACATTTTGCAAGATTTGTTTTAGGCACCTACATGCTGACTTCTACTAAGTATTAAACTGTTTTCCAGGTTCCTTTAAATGATATTTTTATAATATAATCAATGAGCTTCCCAGGTATAGCTTCAGACTGACTGATCTATAATTTCTGGATCTTCCTTTTTGTTGAGGTAATTCCCCATTAGAAGAATGAGCGCATACAGGGAGATGTACTTGAGAGAAGTGTTTGAATAATACACACAGTACAGAGATACACTGTACAGTAAATGTAGGTTTTTACTTCCAGAAAGGTTTAAGCAAAGTCCAAAATAAGCAGTCCAAAAGTCATTCACAGTTAAAATCAGTCAGTTTTCATCCAGGGATAATCCAAATATCAAATTCCAGTGTCAAAAACAGTTCAGTAACAGACTTACATTAAATCCAGTAATATCAGTCAATTAGAAGAAATGGAGCAACGGCAATATTTTCCAACAGAAGGAAACAGAGATAATCACTCAGACACACTCTCTTCTGAGACTCAGACTAAACAAACCAGGTTTCTGGCTCCATCTTATGGCAATTTGAGAAACCACACCCAATTCCATGCTCTTGCATTCCCTTAAAGATATACTACTAAAATGTTTATCCTGGTTTATATATTTCTAACCCAAATATCTGTTAGGTGACTTATATTCCTAACACTTTTTTTCTTTTCTGAGGATGGATACATTGCTATCCTCCATTCACATGGCACTTTGCCAATTCTCTAGGAGTCATCTAAGAAAATACATAAAGCCATACATCAATTAATTACATCAATATCCTAGATGCGGTTCATCTGTTCTGGAAAACTGAAATTTCTTTAGAGAAAATAGTATTCCCTGATTTTGTTTTTTCAGCCTCAAGCCTCATCCTTCATCCTGATTTTCATACTTTCCTGATGGAACTTCTTTTGCTGTTGTTATTAGAGTAGACTGAACCAAGAGGGGAATTGAGTAGCTCTACTTCTTCTGTTACCTGTTATTATTTTTATCAAGCAGCTGGTACATGAATTCTTTTATTTCCCTTTTCTTTTGAGCTCAACTAAAAATGTCCTTTTTGTCATTGCTCTCACTTCATTCCAAATGTTTGCTTTTCTGATACAAACTATGGTGTTATTAAAAATATGTACGTTCTTAAGTGACAGTTAAATTGCAACTCCCCCTCCCCTTTATTTCAGGGTTTACTCAACAAAAGGTTCATAAGGCTGGTTACAGGAAACAGTTCCCTTATATGTTAAAACTGGATTCCTTATGCATTAGGAGGAATCTAGCTAGCTTTTCTATTTGGGAAAAAGAACCCTTCAGTTTGAAGAATGCCAGGTGCTTTCTACAACCTTTCCCATGACCCTGTCTTCAATAGTTCTGAGGAATAAAAATGATACTAAAAAGGGCCCAAGAGTTAATTTTGCAAAGTAAGATTGTGCAGACATCAGCCTTCAACTCTTCCATTTGAACATTGATTGCTGGATCCTGGTAAATGTTGACAGATGTAGCAAAAAGGGTATCCGCCCAAGATAATGTAGTTAGGACCATGAATTCTTCCTGGGCCATTCCATTGTTAGTCAGAGCTTGAGGCATATGCTTTTCAGTAACTAATTTCTCTTCCTTGGAACTTCTGTTGTTGATTAAAAGGAATCTGGAAAATCTTTTCAGAATCATCAATTTTGGGCAACGTTTTTTTCAGACCAGGATAAAAGTTATTTAGCAGCACAGTTACCTGAACCAACCTTCCTTCCTTCCTTCCTTCCTTCCTTCCTTCCTTCCTTCCTTCCTTCCTTCCTTCCTTCCTTCCTTCCCATTGTTCCCAGAGAGAATGCTACATTGAATAAATTTCTGTCTTGCTTTGGCGGGTGCCTCCAAAAGTCTGCCTTTATTGTGGCAGAAGACTTTCACTTCCAGCCTTACAACCTTCTATATTGCCACTGTCTTAGCTCCTATTTCATCTTTCCTTTAAACCGAATTGCTACTTCCTAAACTTCTTGTTTTTCTTCCATTGAATGGAATAATGCACTAAATTATCATTATATGTTGTAAAAGTTAAGATTATCCCTTTGCAGAACTTGAAACTGCTTCTTCACCACCAATCTAAAGTTGTTAAAATGTTTCTCCAAACCCATAAAACAGCAGGGCTATTACATTAGAGCTGCAGAACTATGAATACTTAGTATTTTCTATGTCTTTTTGCTGTATCTTATAATGATAGATAAAACTTTTTTAATTGTTCTGGTTACCTAAATTTCCTTAACATGGGGTGACCAGAAATGAACACAGTACTTAGGATGGGTATGGATAGAACCAGGTCTGAGCAATCTATATATTACAAAAAAAAATCTTGTGTTTGTAACTTTCATTTGGGTGAAACAGTTATACATCAAATCAATGTACTTCAAACAGGCAAACTTACAGAATGCAGCCAAAATTCAGGACTCCCATTGGTAAAGTTATGGCCATTTCAGTGTTGCCATGCTGCTACACTGTTCAGCCACATGACTGTCATTTCCCTGGCAATTCCCTGGCAACTTCCTGCAAGGAAAGTTAATGGGAAAACTGGCAGAAAGTTGGAAGTCATTCCCACACCCACTTCTTTTTTGGCCTGCCCGTATCAGTACATGTTTTGTAGAAGAGTGAGTCACATTTTCTACATTCTGAGTTACTAAATTTGACACTTGGTTAAATGTACAGCTGAAATGTTAGAAAGATCCTAAATTTCCACTTAGGGTAGGCTAAATGTACATATACTAGCTTATCCAAAGCAATATATTTCTGCTAGATATTTCAGTATTTGACTCAAAATGGATATAATGTCAGGGGGGGAGAGAGGCGGGGAGGAAGGGAGAGAGAATTGTAGTAGCCATGTGAAAATGTCTTATGCCAGTGATTCTCAACCTTTTCTTCTTCTTCCCCCTTTAAATACTCTTTAATGGCCATGGACCACAGACCACCAAGACATAGTCAAAGATTTAAATCATAACATTTCTTCAAACCTTTTCAGATCCCCTGTGAGGACATTACAACCCTCCTCAGGGGTCTGTGGACCACAGGTTGAGAATAGTATCATTTTCCCAAGATCCATAACTGGAATAATTATTCATTCTTTGTTATATGTAATGTTTGGATGGTGTGCTGTTAATTACAACTCAATCAACTTTGTGACTAAGTATCTTCCAAAACTCTAAAGCACAGGCGTCAAATTTGCAGCATCATGTTACCATCACATGAAGTTTCACGATGTTTTTCCCTTTGCGGAGCTGGGATGGCATGCATGTGCCAGTTTGACACATCTGCTCTGAAGCAACAAGGAAGGATTACCAGAATTTATACCCATATTGTGTATTTTGCAAGTCTTTTTAATTTTGGTACCTCATAGGTTGGTGCCTAAAAAGTTCTGGCAGTGGTTGGGGAAAAGTAAATGGATACTTCTATTTTTATCTTTAGCAACCATAAGAAGCAGCTTTCAGTCTTCTTAATAGAAATTACAAATACATCTCTATTTTATTCTCTCTCTTTCAGGAGACAATTGGTTTTCAAGAAAAAAAAAAACCAAGAAAGTCGGAAAGCACCTTTGGAAAATCCATGAACTGGATAAATGAGAATCTCCATAGATATTTCTCTTTAAGGTTATAAGATAATTTCCTTCTTTCTATAGTCTACTTTTTTCTAATCATCAGACTCATAAATCATGTTCATTTTTTCCTTTTTTTCAGCAAAAAATCCATAAAGGTTTTCCTTCACTAATAAATGTAGTTATTGACCTTTCTCTAATCAAGCAAGTCAGTTCGCCATCTCTGCTAATTATATTACCTTCACCAGCCATTCCTCCATTGTGGATATTTCAATGGCAATCATTATTCACATAAATGGAGAGAGTGCAAGGACAGATAGAGTGGAAAAGTTATTGGTGAACCTCAGGTTTTCCACTCCTTCAAGGAACATCACACTTATACATTATGGGCACCAGATTTGTCTAGGGGGAAAGTTCCTTGCATGCTTATTATTTTAAAATATTACAGATCAAATAAAATTGTGAGTTTCCTGAGCAATTTGTCAAGCCACAAGACTTTTATTGGTTAACGGGGCCTGACTGAAGAAAACCTATTGTAGAATGAGTGCAGCTTGTGCTGACCTTTCCCTTTAGTTTTGCCAAGTGCACAGAAAGACACATTCATGTTGGATTTCCTTTATCAGAAAGAGAAAAGTGGTTCCAAGGGATTAATTTGCAAGGCAACCTCAAGCTTTTGTGAAAGCTGTTTTCCCACCTCTGCTGCAATCAGCAAGATGCTTTCTGTTTAATTCAGCTCTTCTTTTCCTATCTCCCTTACGGAATCCTGAAAACCAATATCTCCCCACCTATCAGTTCATTGCCATGTTGTTCCCACACCTGTTACAGATCTTCTGGGAGATTTACAGAATTGTAAACAGTTGTTAGTTCCAACCTTGTCATTATTCTTAAGAGATAAATTACCAAAAAAGTATAGTGAAGATAAAGTGTTTGTAAAAAATGAGGTCTAAGGTCACATATCTAGAAAAAGTTCCATTGAAAATAATGATGCTTTACTTTGGAATATAGTTATTTATTAGTGTACTGCAAATCTTTTTTGATGATGCATGGGTAACCACCCTCTAGCCCTTCTTTTCTCTAGACTGGCCATATTCAATTCCTCCAACTGTTCTTCATATGTTTTTGTCTCCAGGCACTTGTTTTTGTCTTTGCACTTTTTCCAACATCCTTTTTGTATTGTGATGACCAAAACTGGATGCAGTATTCCAGGTGTGGTCTTACTAAGAATTTATAAAGCAATACTAATACCTCATGTGAGATTGTTTCGATGCATTTGTTTTTACAAACAAGGATTACATTGTTTTTTGGGCTATTGCCACACACTGCTAGCTCATCTTTAAGTGATTGCCCACTAGGTCCCACTCACAGTTAATGTTTTTAAGCCAGGTTTTGCCTAACCTGTACTTTTACATTTGGTTTTTCATGCCTGGGTATAAAACCTTGCTTTTCTCCACATTAAATTTCATGTTGTTGGATAGGGCCCATTGTTCAAATCTGTCAAGATCTTTTTGGATTTTGAACTTGTCTTCTGGGGTGTTGGCTATTCCTGCCAGCTAATGTCATCTGTCATCTCCATTATCTAAATTATTTATGAAGATATTGAAGAGTATTGAAGATGGAATTTTGTGGTACCCCACTGCTTATGCCTCTCCATGTAGATGTAGTACCATTAAGAACTACTTGTTGAGTATGGTTGGTCACCCAGTTACAAATCTATCTCGTGGTTATGCTGTCTATTCCACATTTTTCTAGTTTACCAACAAGTAAATTGTAGTCTACCTACTCCCTACTCCTGCAACCATTCTTTGTATGTTTTAACCTTCAGTACCCCAATCATCTTTGTTGCTCTTCTCTGTGCTCATTCTAGAGTCTCAACATCTTTTTTATATCATGGCGATTGCTCAATATTCCAAGTGTGGTCTTACCCCAAGGCATTATAAAGTGATATTAACACTTCACATGATCTTGATTCTAGCCCTCTTTTAATGCAATCTAGGACCGTGTTGACTTTTTTGGCAGCTGGAACACACTGCTGGCTCATATTTAAGTGGTTGTTCACTAGGACTCCAAAATCCCTCTCACAGTTACTACTATTGAGCCAGGTACCATCTATTTTATACCTGTACATTTAGTTTTTTGTTTTGTTTTTTGCCTAAATGTAAAACCTTACTTTTTTCTCTTCATTGAATTTCACTTTGTTAGATAGGGCCCAGTGTTCAAGGCTGTCAAGATCCTTCTGTATCTTGAGCCTATCTTTTGGAGTATTAGCTATTCTTGGCAGCTTGATTCATTTGTAAATTTGATGAGTTTCCTCTTTATCTCCCAAAGCTGTTCTCTTTCCCTCTTCCACATAGCAGCAGTCACTTACCTGCCTTCTGGCCTTGGACTTGTAACTTCCTGTCATCTTCCTCATTGACTTTCTTCCTGCATGCTTCCCACAAGCAAAGTAAATGGGGAAACTGGCAGGAATTTTAGGAAGGAAGGAAGGAAGGAAGGAAGGAAGGAAGGAAGGAAGGAAGGAAGGAAGGAAGGAAGGAAGGAAGGAAGGAAGGAAGATGGATTGGTTTCTGATGCTACCTGCATCAGAATGGGATGGGAAAATCAATGGGAAAATGAGCAGGAAATTGCAATTTGCTCCCACTCCCAAGAAAATATCTCTGAAACCATGACCCAGTGATGAATGTTTTCAGAGTTTTTTTCTCTAAAAATAGTTAAAATTAAGAACCATGGAGGAACATTTGGAAAGAGTGGGTATTCTTGATTTATATGTTAGCCCGAAACCTAAATGTTTAAGCATTTTAGAGAATTGGGAAATGATTTTGTATTCAGTTGATCTAAGGCTGGGTCTGTCTGAAAATAATACTGTTACATTTTAACTACAATAGCTTCCATAACTGTTTGTATAACTAATTCTTAAATAAATGAATAAGTAAAATGTAGCAAATTATGTTGTGCATATTTTCTTTGCAGTAATAATGAGTTTATAAGGGTTGGGGGCTGGTTTTTGCTGTAGAAGAACAAAGCAATGAACTGATAAGCTATGCCTGAATTTCTTTTGTTTTAGGGGGATTTGAAACTACTCCTTGAAGATTTCATGCATGTCTGACTGCATTAAGTTTATCTGCAGTACATAGATACATTTTATCATCTCCAAGACCACTGAAGAGAGTACTAACTGGTTTCAACAGAAGTAACAACCAAATGTGAATTTGTAAATGGGGATTTTCTATCCCTATAGTTTAAATAAATATAGCTGAATTGTTAGATGCTTATCCTTTCTACTATAGATGAAAAATGAAGGTAGTGTCGGAATTGTATAAACTAGGGATAAGAAAATCTGTTCTTTCAAAGGCTATTTTCCCCAGGGATCATGTTATTGGGTCATTTTAGGCAATTGGTGAGCCAGAATAAAAAACGGGCAGGACTAAAGCCTAGATATCATTTCTTTGTTTATGCCTTTCTTTTTCTTACTCTTAAATCTTTTCTCACTCTTCGTCCATCTCATTTCCTCCTTATCAGCAACCTGCTGGAGTGAGGACAAATATCTTTTACTAAGGATGTGGACAGATAATTTGCAGTGAAAATACTGCAACAATGCACAGCCTTTTGCAGTGATTCACTTAACAGATGTGGCAAGAGAAGTCATAAAATTGGGCAAAGTTCATACTTAGCAACATAAATTTGGTGCTCAATTGTGGTCATAATTGAGGACTAATGGAATTCTGCTGTTTCCAGATATTGCCATGTCCACTCTCCAGACTTTTTCCCCTTTCTTATCAACAGTTGTTAAGTTTGGAGTCTTACCTGACAAATGCTTGTCTGTTTCAATTCTAAAATTATTACTCTTTGCTGTTACATTTGTATCCCACTTTTATTTCATACTTTGGAAATGTTTGTTTTTATATTGGAGTACAATGTTTTTGTTACTAGATAGTTTAAGGTATTTGCACTTCCAGTGCCCCGATTGAGCTAGAATCGGCACTTCCGGACTAGATTTGCAGAGCCTTCTTCATGTCTGCAGATGAATTACAGAACAGTGTCTTCCTAAAACCTGAAGGACCACCATACACCGTTTCCCATTCCTGCTGCTTCTGCCTTAAAAGAGGTACAGAACAAGTATTGCAAAACGTTATTTGTATGGAAACCCTTCAATGTATCCAAATGAAACATGGCAGGTTTAATCTTGTTTATTATTCCTGTTATTTTCGTCTTCATCTTCCCAAAGTGAAACATTTTAATGCTTCCCTGTGGATAGTTGCTTCCCCTTCTTCTCTTAAATCAGATCTCACATTGCTCAAGCTCAAACTGCCTTTTGGTTTTCTTTTTAAAAAGGGCTGTTTCAGGCCTTTCTACTCTGTGTGATGTGTCACGCTCACTTTGTCTCTGCTTTTCTTTAAAAAAAAAAACAGCAACAACTTTCTGGCACCTTTATTTGTTTTTTAATTTCCCCAGAGTTTGTCTAGGGCAGAAGTAGGAAGAAGAAAAGAGGAACTCTGAATCTTTATCTCTCTCTCTTTTTTTTTAACCAAAGGCCTGTTGGTGCCATGGTTTTTGTTTTATAAAGATGCATATTTACATCTAACAGTCCAGTCCTAATGGCGCAGCTACCTTGATATATTGGCCACTACAAGTCAATATAGAGTTTGTTTTTTATTATCACCTTTCACTTGGAATTCAGCACATGCTATCAGTGTGTGGATTCTTGATGTTCCGTATAATTACAAGAGGGGTCTCAGTGGGATCTCCCAAACACAGGCTGACCTTTTAAAAAATGCACCAGCTGTAAACACAGACACAGAGGAAAGCACCTAAGCAAATGATCCTCCACAGACCTCAGAGCTGCTGCTGGCACTCATCAATGTTGCATGTTGTTTGGTATACTCATACAGGCTATGTGTGGGTGGAAAAAGGAAATAAGGGATATTTGTGGCTCTCCCACAGCCTCCAAATATTCTGAAAATTTGTTTATTAACGTCATCATAATATATCCACCAAGTGCCGCGGCATGATTCTCAGCAGCATTCTTTTTTTATTGTAATTTTATTAAACTTTATCTTTAAACAGATAAAAACAACCTAATACAAAGAAAAATAAAAGAATAAAAAGTATAAAAAATATAGAAAGAAAAATAGGAAAGAAATAACATGATCTATTAAAAAAACCCAAAAGAATTATATAAAGAAATATTTCCCTCTTCATCCTAATAAGTATAAACAATTTTGGTAGCTTATCAATTTTTATTAAAATACAACAAATGATCTCTTCTTCCGATTTCTGATCTCTTACCTATAGACAAATCCATAAAACCTTGTGTTCAGTCCTAGTCAGTAAAAGTCCATTAAGGATTACCAGAAATAACATATCTATTTTAACCTTGATCAAATAAACCAACTCCCCCCACTTTTTATTTTTTTTTTACTATCTTGATCTGTAATCCCTTCAACTTGATTTCTTTTCATTTTTTCTTTATACTTTCTTACATAACTCTTCAAAAATTTAACAAGTATATTTGTAACTTCAATATAACCAGTTGTACAGTTCACTCTTTTGGTTTGTTATTTGTATATCCCTCTTAATTAAGATATCTGAAGTTTCATCCATCCATTCATACACACAAACACACACACATTACTACATCTTTTTCTGGTACACTGTCCATAATAGCAGTTTCTGGGTCCATATATCCCAAAGTAGTTTGCTCCATTTGTATTAGTAAATCAAATTTATGTGTTCTTCTCCTTTAATCTTTAGTTCCTTCTGCTTTCCTTTAGTGTTCAACCTTCCAAATATCACCTGTTTTGTTTTCAGTTCATGACTGAATTCAAAACAACAGCATTTTCTAACAAGAAAGTTTCTTAAATATTCTTATCATTCATTTCAAAATCTTATTTCATACCCAACTGGACCATTAGCCCATTTGTAACTTTCCAAAATTAATGTTTTAATCACCCTTTTGTTGTTTATTCCAAAGAAAGAAAATTTTAAAGGCCTTAAACCTGTATTTAAATTTTCTTTTGCAAAGGATGGAAGGAGACTCGGTAAAACTTGTCATTCCAAATGTTCCTAATACCTGTAAAACCAATTAATAAGCATTTCAAAAGGTGATTAGAGGACGTATGTGTCCATAATAGTACCAAGGATGGTTTGACAAGAATGGTTTTCCCTCATCTCCCAGAACTCTAAATCCATTGGAGATCACTGTATTGAAGTCTCCTGAACAGGAGCAGCTGTGGGTGAATCTTGGTTCTCTCCTTGTCCAGAAAGAATGAAAAAGCAGTCTGCTCATTGGCACTTCATTCCACTGTCTTTGTCTGTCTTTGTCATCTTCAGTTCTCATTTTTCCCTGAAAGTCCTGATTTTCGGCAGCATATTTCAGTCTGACACTATCCAAATATATTGGCCTATAACAGCCAGAATTTCCTGCAGCTCTGGCCACTAGTGATCATTAACTCCATCCACAGAGCTATTTACTATGATACAAATGAATCCTGCTGTAAACCCATCAGATCTAAATGATTACCATCATATCTTGTGCTAAATCCCTGCTGTTAACCACAGATAAACAGATCGGTTGATTCAGTTTTTTCCACATTTAGAAGAATTATAATTTAATTTTTGTCTGTGTATGAATAAATTCTTGAACATTAGTACAATAAATATAGAACAAAATAAAATGATTTACGGGATGAAATCCTGAGCCTTAAGCAAACCATCTCTTACTTGCTTGCCCTGCATCCATGAAAAGGCCTATTAGGAAGAGAAGGGACAGAAGAAAAAAGAGATGAATAAACAAGATTCAGCACCCCACATATACCTCTAAATAAATACAATATTGATCCCCAGTATGCTAAAGCTTCACACTCCTCTACGAGATGGGGGCCATTTCATTTTTTTATTTTCACTTGTTTAAAATGTCAAGGTCTTTCTGTCTTTATGGGAGAAAAGATGAATTTTTGAATGCTTTCATTAAAATCTGTGAATTTTAGCACATTCTCATAAAAATACTAATCTGTCTCATGCTACCAGGGTTATAAATATTTTAGCAACCCACTGTAAAATCCCAGTGTAAAATATATAGAAAAGATCTTGCAAAATGGATGATAAGAGACTTCAGTAAAGAAAATAACATGTTTTAGAAATCATATTCCCTCTGTATTCTGCTCCCTTTACTGTCTTTTAGTAAAATATGTGTTTTGAGGATGTTTTTAATTTCAGATGTTAGTTTCTGAAACTAATATTGTTTCTGGTGATGCAGACATTAATACTTTGCATATGGTTTTCTAATGTTCTATCAATGGTACTGGTATGTGCTTAATTGAATTCCAATAATGTTTCGATATACATGTTTCCAATTTTCATTAAATCCTTCTGTGCTATTCGTTACACACCACTCCACTTATCTAATTTGTTAAGATTATAATATGATACAATTAGAACTTAAATTTAGTAAGCTCTTGGAAGTCCTATTAAATATAAGTAGATAAATTAATTAATAAATGAAACAGATAATATAATAAACCGAGCAATGCTTATTCCAAGTTTAGTTTTCTCTTGGGATGTTTGGCACCAAAATGCAAGCAATTTAATAAGTTCCAAGGTAGACTTATTTTAGATATTATACTTTTAAAGTTTCAATCAAAATATTAAAAAGAACACTGTAGCTTGGACAATTATTTTATGTAATTTATGTAATTATTTGTAATAATTATGTATAATTATTTGTGAAAACACTTGTTATATTTCTAAGGCAACTTGCTGATTCAAGATAATTTTTGTCTATTTCCTTCCTCTCTCTGGACTTCTTTTTATTTCTTTTATGATGCTCTTATGCTATTAGACTTTAATCAAAAATGAGATAAGGATCACTCTAAATTGCTTTATACCAGAGGTGGTATTCAGCAGATTCTGACCAGTTCTGGAGAACAGGTAGCAGAAATTTTAAGTAGTTTGGAAAACCAAAAAATACCACCGCTGACTGGAGATTTTACAGCATCCTTCCTCCTGCCACACCCACCTAGTCACACCCACAGAATCGATAGTAAAAAAATTTGAATCCCACCACTGCTTTATACCTGGTAACTATTGTTTTGTGTAGTTTTACAGAATGTATATGGGAATGTACAGCAGGAACCTTTTGGATTACAGGATTGGACTGAGCATTCAAGTTTCAAAAATCAAAGTCTGAGCTGGGATATTTGGATAAATGTGTTATATTTTGCAGTCCATTTTCTCTCTCTCCTTTTCCTGCCCCACCCTCTATCTGTATGTATCCATACAGAATTAAGACAAAGCTCCTTTTAATCATAATTTAGCGTTTGGCTGTGAGTCATCCATACCTATCAGGATATTTGTTGGAAGCCCTTCTCCAAGAAATCTTTGAAATATCTCAACATTGTAATCTGTTGTGAAATTTCAACAAAAGCTTGTAAGATTTTAATAGCCCAATGGAAGATTCTTTGAGCTTTGGAGATCCTCTGCAGGGTCACAGTAATATTTAGGCACCACATCACTATGTAGTGCCATTCTTAGACTAATTGAAGGGTGAGGAGCCAAGGAGTCACAGGACATTCACTCGTGCCTGCACCTTGGAAAAGTAGAAGAACACAATTCACCTACCAAAATTTTCTTATCTTCTTTGAAAAAAGTAATTCAGGGGCATTTTCCCTTTAAAAATAGAATCTAACAGGCATGAATAAAGAATTACTATTTTTGGCTTTTATATACTACTGACCCAGACTTAGGGCTTCCAGTTTCTAGTAGGTAATTCTGAGCAACTAAAATTTATATAGTTAAAGGAAAATGCAGGTGATGGTACTGAATTTCAAATAACACACTAAATCTGCTAAATAAAATGATGGTAAAGTACAAATACATGTATATATATATATATACATGGAAAAAGTCACAGTGAAAAAGAAAATCAGGGGATTTGGGAATGAATACCAATAGCAATAGAACTTAGACTTATATACTGCTTTACAATGCTTTACAGCCCTCTCTAAGTGGTTTTACAGAGTCAACATATTGCCCTCAACAATCTGGGTCCTCATTTTACCCACCTCGGAAGGATGGAAGACTGAGTTACCCTTAAGCCTGGTGAAAACTGAACTGCTGAACTGCAGCCAGCAGTCAGCAGAAGTAGCTTGCAGTACTGCTTTCTAACCACTGCACCACTCATTGCTGAAAATAGACAATGGATTGGAGTCTTTTTACCCACCTCAGAAGAATGGAAGGCTGAGTCAACCTAGAGCCTGGTGGGATTTGAACTGCCAGCAGTCGTCAGAAGTGAGTACTAACCACTGCACCACCGATGCTCTTAACTTTGGAATAGAAGTTAAATGATTAAACTGTGCTTTATATTGAGGGTGCTAATGTCTGCCTGGATTTTTGGTATCTACTGAAGACTATATTGGTTCTGTAGGAAGGGAGTTATTGCAGGCTGACAATGGATGGGACAGTATAAAATATAGGAAGAATGTTAAGGTAATCTCTCTCTCTCTCTCTCTCTCTCTCTCTCTCTCTCTCCCTCCCTCCCTCCCTCCCTCCCTCGCCCCCCCCCCACACACTTTTTGAAATTATATTTTATAAAGATCTCTATTCTCCAAACATTTCATTCATTTTGACATATTTTGTAGAATTATACAATTTTCAGGGGAGGGGATAGGACATCTTTCAGATTACACTATTTTGGTTTTCTTTTTATCCCTTTCACAATAATGTCCTGAAATCTGCTTTGCAATTTCTCACATTTTTCTCTTCTCCAAGAGTCCTCTTTTTTTCCTTTTGGACCTCACTTTCAGAATGCTTAAGAATTTATTTTGAAATTCTCTTGAGGGGTTTACTTCACTTCTGAAGGTAAAGGAGGAGGATGTTTTCTGTTATTCATATTCTATCAGTCTTAACTTTCCCTGTCTGCTCACTCTGTTCAATCAAGAAAAAAATCAATGGGAAAAGTTCCTTTATGATGTTTTCTCTTGGTAGATAATTAAAGTATAATATAGAAAACAAGTTTCATAATAAGAGACAGGATACTTATACCCCCTCTTTCACCATTTATTCATAATTGAATAAGTGGTGAAAGGGGCATATAAGTAATTGAATAAATGAATAAATAATTGAATAAGTGCAAAAGTATCTCTCTTTTCCATAATGTCCCAGTACTCTCATCAAATATTAACCAAGCTGAATCCTGTTTAGCAGAGGTGGTATTCAGCAGGTTCTGGTAGCAGAAATTTTGAGTAGTTCAGAGAACCAGCAAATACCACCTCTGACTGGAGATTTTACAGTATCCTTCCCCTGCCACACCCACCTAGTCACACCCACAGAACCGGTAGTAAAAAAAAATTGAATCCTACCACTGCTGTTTAGCCTTTTCAACCTCAGCCAAAGTTGGCTGGATGCTACTACTAGCTGTGGGTCCTAGAAATACTGTTGGTCAGGCTCAACATTGACATGGCTATCATTCCTTGGGGTTTCAGAAAGAGTTTTCTCAGTGCAACCTTGAGGTCTTCAAGATTGAACTTGGGACATTCCAGGTGAAAAGCATGAACTCTGTTCATGAGTTTCATCCCATTATTTTATGTTTTTGGCAAAGATCGGATCACTTTTCCTCAATAGCAATTCTGTGGAACACAAAGTTCTTTAATGTTCTTTTAGGATCCTACATTCCATCTTCCCTTTCAAATAATGAGGAATTAGGTGTCAGGGTAAGAAAAGCCTGAGCTCTTTCAGAGCTACTGCTAGTCAAGGTGAACAAAAGGATTGGAGCGAGATTTTGTCCCAGATCATTCCACTCTACAGAAATAAGCTGGATGTTTGAAATCCCATGTCAGTCTTAGTCATTTTGATACTTACTCATAAGAAAGATTAAAAATAACACAGCTAAATAAAGGTAGTGAGGAGTCCTTCTTTAATCAAGTACTGTACATCCAGGTATTTTTAGAAGGTAGATTTAGATGTATTTTTAGAAGTCTCTTTTGCATAGCACCATCATTTGGAATCATTTTACTTGCAATAGTTAAAACAGAAGGCTTGTATGATACAACTGTGAATAATTTTAGCCCCATGTGACCATGTCTTATTTGGGAGCAGATACTTCCTGTTGTGGAATGAACTTTTTCAGCTCAGTGTTGCAAGTAATTTTCATGCAAGTGCTGAGATCTTACAAGCAGTTCCCTCAGCAGCTGAGTTTTTGCTGGCTTAAGCGTTTGTCCTCTTGCTCAGGCTTCCACCGCCTACCACCTAAGCTTTGTTTGATGGCAGGTAGAATTGTTAAATTCACAATACGTCTGGGGCTTACTTGCCAAATTGGGGAATGAAAAATGAGACATTTGGTGTTCTCATTTCCCAGTACGTCTCTGTTTTACGATACCTTAGTCCTGGATCAAGTATTTAAGAAAATCCCAACTGGAAAACAAGAGCAGATTCATCAGTAAGAAAGGGCAAAGATTTAATTCTACTGTCAATTGCTTTAGGCTACATACCATATTACTATTACTGAGAAGCTCCTATAAACTCTTCTGATACATGATGAACACAATTACAAAACTATGATTATTAACAATGTTAGGTAAGAATTCTATGAATTTTAAACTGCATATGGAAGAGGCAGTGTTTGGGGAAGTTTGGTTAAAAGTATTACAATAAATGTTCCAAATCCACCCCCCACCCCCGTGTGTGTGCATTTTACTTTATAAAACTGGCCACAAACCACTTGTAAAACACACTGTAAGTTGGTGCTAGTCAGCTTTTTTCTTGTGTTCTGTGTTAGTTGTGTCAGAATAAATGAGGGCTTACAATGAATCCTATTTTTAAGGAATAGGATGGACTATAATGGAGACTACAGGTTTCCCATCAGCCTACCTATGCTCTGCCCATCTGATCCCAGGTTCTACAGCTTCTATCTTCTGCCCAGTAATTCTTGAAGCTGGAATTTTGTCACTGAGAAGGAAGCTCCAGCCCATGAGCACAACTTTGCCTTGCTATTAATCAATCATTCTGTAGTGATATTCTAGTTAAAAAATGGAATATAATCATGACCCTATTAATTAGCTTAACAGAACAAATACAATTATTGTGCAACACACTTCTGCTTGCACCAAACTGCTGATATTCCTATTGTATTGATAAGGAGGCAACAAAATTCAATTCCTTTGCCGTGGGGAGCCACTTTCTAAGCGCAATATGGAAGGAACCTCACTGCATTTATAAGCTAAGATTTGCTTGCAAGGATTGGTTTGTGTATTATATGCAGCACCAAGGATCATTTTTGCTCTTGGAGACATATCACTTGTGAAACTTGCTAGATATTTTATCTGCCTCCTGTAGTGGCCAATTTGTGTGACCTTCTTATTGTTTGTCCCTTCCTACTAGATCAGCATGCTAGTCCTACTCTATTTGAAATATGGTCAATGAATAGAAAATAATTTAGTTTGCTGGGTGATAAGTTCCTGACTGAGTCCTTTTCCTGTTGTTATTCAGGGTCAATTCAGCTTGCTGTGAATGTTTTCTTATAAGGGCACTTTAAGCAGTGGGGGGGAGGTCAACATCTCAGAGGTCTGGTGATGAGTAGAGCTTACATGTGTACAGAAAGGGGGGATCTTTTACTCCCACTATCCCCTCATGCCTCTCTGCCTATCCATCCATAGATGATTGAAAGTGGTTCCTCCTTGGTAAAGGAATTGAATTATATTGGCCCTCGAAACTCGAAAATTCAGATAAAACTATATCACGTGTTTAAAATAAATTAATGTTCATGAGGAGGGAGAAATGTTATCTATGTATCTATGGTTATGATAGCTATGTAGTGATCCTTTGGATTTCCACAGTCTAGATTTGGTAGTACTAGATACGAAGATTCAGATTTTTACAACTAACATTGAAATTTGGACCCGAGTTGAATGAACTTTCTTCTGCATTACTCCAAAATAAAGCAAACTTTTCAGATCTGCCAACAACTTTTATGGTCTGTGTGTACCCACTGCATGCAAATTGCAGAACCTTGGACTGCAAATTGGTTTGGGGGAATGAAACATGTAAAAGTTAAATTTTGTGCCTGTACTCCTTGCACGAGGCCAGTGCTTTGTTTAGCAAAATTTAGCAAAACAGCAAAACACAGGATGTTTTTAACTATCCCTGAGTTTAAATGTTTGTATGAATGGGGGTAATGAGGTATTTGCCAAATGTAATAAAAAGCAATAATCTGTGACGACTCACTATGTGGTAAATTATGCAAGGAATTTCAATATTTAATCAATTACTTGCAATTATCTTGTGATTAATGTAATGTGTGAACTTCCTCTGGCTAGTATAAAAGACAATTTCTTGGCATTGCTGGATGCATGTGCTTACCCAGCAATTAATTCATTTTATTTGCACCATAGACTTGTCTTCTTTTTCTCATATACCTTTCCTGAGCTGAATTGCATTCTAGGGGTGGGGAATACTATACATCTCTGATCTAGAACATATCTGTCCATTTTATTCGATGTTCAACTGAGACAGATGGCAATTCATGTGTGTATAGAGAAGTTCACATACTCTTCCAATTGCTTCTGTCTACTGTGTCTTCCTGTCTGTGGATATCTAAATTATACGATCATTTCTGAGGGACCTTTGGAGAGCTCAGTTGCTACCTTTAAACTTTGGGATACATCTCCAGAAAGGAACAGCTTGTACCTACCTACCTTCCTTCCTTCATTTATATTATTGCTCTTGCGCTAACATTTTGATTAATGTTATCCTTGACGTTTGAACAGTTGCTTTAATTGATAGCTTTAACCAATTGCTTTACCAATCAGCTAAATTGGAGTTTAATTTGGAAGTAAATTTGAGCAGGATATTATTGTATGCTACTCAAAGAGCTTTTGCTATAGACCTGGGAAATTAGTTGAAATAGTTGATGTTCTCGTGCTGCTGTTGTAGCCCAGGCACCCAGTTTCCCTACAATTTAGAACTCAGACAACACTTCTGAGGAGGAGCAAACTCAGATCAATTACTCATAATTATATCTGTTATGGGATACAGTAATTTACAATTATTGTTCTTATTTTTGATGACCAGGTATTTCCTGAACCTTTATTAAATGGACAGGACAGAATATTTTTGGAACACGTTGTTCTGCTACCAGTGAAGATTCTTCCATCTATGTTATTAATTACAGGGGGGAAATGCTTTTTCAATCTGATTGTTCTGTTAATGCCTTTTCCTGGCTCTTTTTCCTAAAGAGAAAGAGGTTGCTGACTAAGATGAACCAATCTACTACACAGCCTGGTAACTGCAGCTCTTTATGATTGCCTTCCAGGGTTTTCCAGAGCAGTCTTCTAAAACCGATTCCGGGATTTTCAAAATGTACAGTGGGCTCCAGAAAATGTTCAGCAAAGTTGCAAAATTAAGTTAGCTGGCATCTGAGAAAAAAAGAAGGTGAGAGGGAATCTAAAAGAACCGTGGCATTTCCAGAGAAAATAAATATTCCCCAATTCTTACCAACCTGGAAATCCTCAGACAAGAAATGGAGGAAATTCATGCCAGTTTATGGTTTCAGGGGTTCAGTGAAACCACAAGGCATACTTTGTAAACATTGCAGTAAGCACAAAGCTTCAGCAAAGCAAAGCTGTAAACATGATGACTCCTGCTTTATTGCAGGGCTTTCTCTGGAAACTAATTTGAAGCTATTGCATTCCCAAAGCAGCAGAGGTGCAACAAGACCTTAGCTAGCATATTTTAAATTAGGCATTTTCCATTTGTGATAGTCCCTGTGTTCCATTGAACTGATGGAAGATTGACGGTTCATGCATGGTTAATTTACATGATGCTCATATAGTGGAAGGAAAAAAAGGGGTGGTGGTAACCTTTGGTGTAATAAATATTGTAGAAGAAATGATTCTTTCCCCCAACTGTGTTACACCTTTAAAATAGTGGAACTTTAGATGGTCCCAAGTAGATTTGATTTGCTTTTCTTTGGGGAAAGAAGAAAGAAACACCATTCCCAAAACAAAATGATATAATCAACAATGGATATTTCATTTCCTTATAGAAAGGGGAGGTTAGGTATCTGAGGAAAAATGGATTTAAAGAGTAACTATTGAAAAGTAACTATTCATACACAGAGGACTCCTCAATCATGAAAAATGGACCTTTGTAGCTGTTTAGAAGCTGAAGAAGACAGTAGAAATTTTTCCTGATTATGGAAGACAAACAACAAAGCAACAGTGTTCTATGTGGATAATAGATTCTATAACACAAATAGTGCCAACATTGGTCCACTGAGAAAGAAAAGAAAAGTAATCAAGTGGGATTTTTTTTGTATTAACTGCATCCATGCACTGAACCTATTAAAAGTATGTATATAGTAATGGATATCTTGTCCCAATTCACCAAACTTCTTCCTCCAGGGTACAGATAGAGTTAAAAACTAGACCTACTGTTTGATTTTGCATCTCTCTTCTGGTCCTGTGACTTTTGGTAGATAGAAAATTGTTGACAATAAATCTCTTCCCCATTTTACCTCTTACTTGTTATCTAGCTCTATCTTTCTCCCTGCTGTTGCCTGTCATTTGAGAAGATCTTGCCTCATTCACCAAAATACTTTCATCCAATATTGCTTCCAGAGAGGAAGACTAGAAGCCAATCCAGTTGAATTCTTAGTACTGGGATGATGACTGGCAGTGGCAACAGCACTGTAGTATCACATTCTGAAATGAACACTGTGAGCCCCTTTGTTATTGATGTCTCCAATATGTCCCACGGTAACATGGGTCCAGAGTGCTGTAGAACCAGCCAAATAGCAGATACTTAATTGTTTGTTACTCCCATACCAAAGTTCAAATGGAAGGGCAAAGTTAGGAGGGAGGAAGAACCAAACAAATTGATAACTTCAGTATATGTTGGGTGGCAGGCAGTCACCCAAGAACATTGGATAGATTGAAATGTTTTGATAGAACGTTGTAAGAGAGACATCATCTAAATGATGTTCATATTTCTTTAATTTCACATTGTATTTTGGTCAAATCAACAAATTAATGATTTGCCATATTGTGATCTGAACTGTTTATACTAGTTACACTTTAGGCATTTGCTATCCTATATTTTTTGCAAAAAGAAATGGAAAATAATCTATTGAAATGGGTTGTGTTCAAAGCAAGAAAGTGTCAAAGGAAGCAATGTGGACTGAACACTTGAGCAGCATTTAAAATGGTGGTTTAAAGTTATTATTGTTATTAGCAGTAATATGTTTTATTATTCTTTCCCTTCAAAAAAATCTACACAAATATTTTACCACAGAGACCACTGTCTCTTTTGTTTGAAACTCACTGAGCTTAGTAATTACAGAGCTCACAAATTTATCCTGACCAAAAATAACTCTGCCCAGAATTGTGGGTGATGAGAAGATACTAATGAAAAAAAATTATGGATTTAAAGATTAGAAATCCTATGCTTTAGCTAGTTAATATGTTCTTCAAAAGGCAAGATAATTTTTCTGTCCCAGTCAGAGAAGCGGACCATGTATGAGATTGCAAATCCACCAAGGTTAAATTTAAATATGAAATCAGAGATGAGATCAAAGATGAAAGGATTCAACTGAAGATTGACACTGAAGATCTGAAGAAAGTGTAATTCAATTTAAATTTATTCAGTATTTAATTCTAGAAGCATCAAAATATATGCCTTTACTTCATTTGTTGTCAAAAAAAGATGAAGTAGCAGGGATAGCTATGTTGGATATGTCATCTTCATTCACCAAATTGTTCCTGTTTTTAATCCAGAAAAAAGATGATTACTTTCCATTCTTTTCTGCTGCTGTTATATACCTGAAACAATTAAAGATGGAACTATCAAAGCCCTTCCTTTGTGATTGTCCATGCTAATTATTCACAACACTGTTTCTAGCTGGTCTGCACAATTCTGAATTTATTAAGTGCTCCACATCTCCTTCCCCCACCTTGTAGTTTATGATCCTTTTTTTCACTTGCGTTTCGTCCTGTTTTGCCCATTAACTGTTTTGACATTTGGTTGATCATAAACATTAAGCTGCTTTTGCCAGCTGAATTCAATTATGTCCACCCGTGTTCTGATCTGGATATAGGGACTGACCTGATAGTGTGCAGAATGCAAAAGTAAACTAGAAATTACTCATAGCAATTTTCCAATGTAGTATATACCCTTTAGGGGATATCAACCCTGCCAAATTTCAGCGAGATAGCTTGAACAGTTTCACTTCAATAATTTTTGAAATATCTCTTCTAAGCCAGAGATAGCGGGGATGAAGAAATGAATGAAAAGCCTCCAAATTGCTCAGCACAGAGCTTTTAGAATGGATGTGCAGAAAATATCTTGCTGCATTAAAAAAGAAACAATCAAAAACTAAACATAAAGCTTTTAGAAAAGTTTGAAGAATTTGCCACCCTCTAACTTTTTGGGTTGCCAAGTAAAATTGGTCATGTTTGGGTCTTGTGCAACATGTTTTTTCTGTTAAAGGCAAAAAAGCGTGTGTGATCAATATTGCGGGGATATATGAGTATGCACATCATACTATGAAATAAAAGAATATTCTTTTATGGAAGAATCTAACAGCAAGCTCAGTCTGAGATCCATTCATGAAATGAAAAAGAAAGAAATTCTCAAATTATCCAAGAGCCGTGGTGGCACAGTGGTTAGAATTCAGTACTGCAGGCTACTTTTGCTGACTGCCAGCTGCCAACAGTTCGGCAATTCGATTCTCACCAGCTCCAGGTTGACTCAGCCTTCCATCCTTCTGAGGTCAGTAAAATGAGGACCCAGATTTTGGGGGGGCAAAATGCTGACTCCGTGAAACTGCTTAGATTGGTAAGCCTAAGTGCTATTGCTATTGCTATATAAGTCAGGGAAGTATCAGAATAAAAAACAAGATGTTTGAAGTGTTAATTTGGAAGGGACAGAGAAATAGAAATCAGAAACCAGAAAGTAGAAGCTGACTGATCTAACAAATTAACTGAATAGAGGGACTGACCTGAGAGAGACTAGCTTGACCTGAGAGAGACTGACCTGGCCAGGCGGAGATATTAGCAGTGACTATATAGGGTAAATAGGTTGAGTGTCAAGAAAGTTCAGCATAAAACAATATGGATTTGGGGACAGAAAGAAGATCACACAGGAAAGAAAGCTCACACAGAATAGAAAGGCCGTGAAAATATTTACAGACCCCTCATATCCTGGACATAAACTGTTTCAACTCCTTCCCTCAAAATGATGCTATAGAGCACTGCACACCAGAACAACTAGACACAAGGACAGTTTTTTCCCAAAAGCCATCACTCTGCTAAACAAATAATTCCCTCAACACTGTCCAATTATTTACAAAGTCTGCATTACTATTACTATTAATCTTTTCATCACTCCTTATCACCCATCCCCTCCCACTTGTGACTGTATGACTGTAATTTTGTCTCTTGTATCCTTATGATTTATATTGATTGTTTCCTAGTATGATTCGATTGCTTATTGCACCCTATGATGATTATTAAGTGTTGTACCTTATGATTCTTGACTCTTGATGAATGTATCTTTTCTTTTATGTACACTGAGAGCATTTGCACCAAGACAAATTGTGTGTCCAGTCATACTTGGCCAATAAAGAATTCTATTCTATTCTATTCATTCTATTCTATTAAAGAAAGAGCAGCACAGAAATATTTTCCCCAACTGATATAATTTGTAGATATAATCCTCCTGCTTGAGCAGGGGATTGGACTTGAAGACCTCCGTGGTCCCTTCCAATTCTGTTATTCTGTTAATAATAATTAACCAGCTACTCACATGGATATCACAGAGCTCATTCAACTGGTCATTCTCTGCTTATTTTCTTCATATAAAAAAAGCTGAAGTTAGGTTCGAGATTTCAAACCTAGAAACACCAATGACTTACTGAATCTCCAAATCACTTTTGAATCTCTCAGAAACAATTCAAAGAGTTCTGGATTCAGTGCATGCTTTGTAATGGTTTTGGATATTCAAATTTTTATTTTAAAAGGTAGTTCAGTTACATTTCACTTTAATTTGATTTTCTTTTCTTTTTTTGTAACAATCATATTTACTTGATACAAAAGTTGAGCCAACATGAAAAACAATATCTTTACTCAGAGTTAACTATGTCCATTTTATCCTTCATGTTTCATTTTGTTCCTAGCAGACACTATATTTTGACTCTGCTTTGGGATGATTATGGTGACAGAGCTACTTCCTAAAAATTATCTCCCCCCCTTTTTAAATGGGAGTGATTATATACACCTGAGAAATGCCTACAAAATTACAAATGAGATACCACACCACTTTATGAACCTGGAGAATGAATAAGTTTTCTATTAATATATACAGTACTCTTCCTTTAGTACTATGTGAGTACTCTGACCAGACTTAGCTAAGCAGATATTTTGAAGCCCTAAACTTGAAGACTTAACTCACAATGCATGCACGTGTGTGTGTGTATGTGTGTTTGTTCGCAAGCCAGATATTAACACATTTGGACACCCATCCTTGCTATGCCGCTAAGCTTACAAGGTGGCCTTGATTAAGTGACCTACTGGCTCATGTTCCATTAAGATTGCAACAATAAATATAAAGACTCTTCCGTTGCAAATGTGCAGCAAATGTAATCAACTAGAGAAGACATACCCATTTGTCTGACTGATCACTCCCCCATGGTTCTTCTTTCCAATCCGACTAACCTAAGGGAAGAATACATAAACATAAAGGGTCAAAGGATAGATAGTTTGTACACCTGTACTGAGAGGGGGATTACAGCTCCTTTTTGTAAAGAAGAATGGAAGAATAAACAAAACGTTTTGGCTTGGTTTTTGTTGTTTTGTCTCAAAATTTCACACTATACAAAGCAGATACTCAATTTTGCTTCAGTATTTTCTGTTGTATCGCTTACTAGCTTTCTGGGATTACACTTGCCATGCAAAATAACCCCCTTCTATCACCGATGGATGCTCATTTTTTAAACTCCTATCCAGCAGCGTGGTAGAACTAGGCAAGAGAACATTATTCTAGAGAGGAAAAATTGCATGAAACACTGTGAAATTTGGAATGCATGCCAATTTAACCAACTGCTATCAGTAGAATATTTGTAGCTGACTCAGGAGTAGCTTTTATAAAACATTCAAATCTTCTCTTTTGAACTATGAACTTGATTTCAGACAGATTTGACTTCTGATCTAATTTTGTTTAATTTATTAAAATATACATTTCTTTGTGTTTGCCTTTTTTGCTTCTGCATCATATTGTTGACTTATACTCATCTTCTAAGCAACCAAACCCTTTCCATTAGTATTATTATCTTTAACTCTAGAGCCGAGCATCTGATATCTTTTTCGTAAGTTAATGGAGAAAGAAAACAACAAAGAAAATTTCTGATCATAATCCAGATATTCATGCAAATGTTATTAATTATTTCTCAATTCTTCTCTGACATATTTAAAATAAATTACAGTAAATCCAAAAATCCAGCTGCTTCCATTTGAGTGGAATATATCATGATTTAATGACAATAGCCACCTGGTCTGATGTAGAACCCTAATTAAGAAACATATTAATCAGCAATATTAATTCTAGAATAATTAGCATTTTACAACTTTTACAAGGAAAAATATAACAAATCACCATGCAAAATTTTTTAAGCATGGTGTAGCTATTATCCCATCTTTCTTTAAGCTGCTGATGTAAAAACCTATTTTATCCATGGCAGGTATAGCACTACCTCTTGTCTCCTCATACATTTTTAGATAGGAAAATAATCAATTTAGAAATTGGCACATATCTCTTCTTTTTTAGAGTTTTTAATCTCTTTCTCTTCCTGAGGCATAATTAAAATCCAATTTCTCTAATCCACAAAAAGTATTTTCTGTATAAATCCAGTCATAGTCATTTAAATTTAGGCCACTAAAAATTGAATAATGGGTTTGAAGGTGAAATTTACTAATATTCAGAGTGTTCAAAGGGCTCAGTATGGTTGTATAATAAACTTTACTGCTTATGTAATGAAAATGTTTGTGCAATATATAGTGGTGCTTTGTTTCAGCTGTTTTTTTTTGTTTCTGGTTTTACAGTATTTTGTTTCAATTGTTGTAAATCGTGTTGTGACTGAGGCAGCCTATAACTTTAATTAATTAAAGAATAACTTCAGTTTTCTTGGTTCTGATCATTTTGAGCAATAGCTGGTTTATCTTGTTTGTGTATCACTATTCGAATAACATAAAATCTAATCCTATGCATGTTAATGCACTGAAAACTGTCATATACAGGAGAACCTCTGGTCATGAATGCTTCTGACCATGACCAAATCAGGTTCTAACCAAAACATTCACTTTTTTTTGCGGTCAATTCCCCTTCCATGCCAATTTTTTTGTAAGCACCAAATTTCCAAAATTAGGTTCAGGTCATGACCAAATCGGGAGCATAGGGAACAATGCAACGACTGCTTTGCAGTGGGCAGGTATCTTCTTACTTAGCTTTATGAGCCTTTTTCCCTTTCTTCAATAATGTCAGGAAGTGTATCTTCCATAATTCCATAATTTCACAGCCTCTTCTTGCTCTTATCCAAAAAATAATATTGTTTCCTAGTAAGCAACTCTTGTGGAATTCATTACATCAACAACACTTCCAAGGAATGCTTTCCTCCAAGAATGTGATCCTGTAACCTTGAACAATAAATAGAATAATCAAATTGTCTAATACTGATTTAGTCCATTAGCTCTTTCAGCTTAATAATGACAGTCTCTCTTTTTCAACTTTGCTTAGAGATGCATGGATTGAACCTGGTAGCTGTTTTATTTAGGTCAAAAATTTTCCCAAAGGAGACTGTTTGGTGAAATTGTTAAGGCATCAAGCTAGAAATGGTGACCTGAAACTTAGGCAGTAAATCAGAGAAATGACCTTGGGCCAGTTACCCTCTCCTTTGTCCTATGTATGTCTCTATGTCCTAAGAAAGAAGCATTGGCAAATCACTTTCAAAATCTTGCCAAGTAAATCATGGGGACTTATCCAGGCATTAACCAGGAGTCAATATCAACTCAAAGACATACACATGCATATGTAAACACCCTGTCCCAATGCGCCACAGCCCTTCCCTTTCAAATCTAAAGAATTATAGGAACATTTAGCTGATTATTTGTCTGTTATAGCCAATATAATTTTACTCAAGTTGGGAATTTTTCTCTGTATCCATTGTGTTTCAGGCATGTTCTTTCCCCATTGTTTACTGGCTGATCAAATAGCATCTTTTATATGCAGAGCAACTATTCAACCAAGAAACCACAATGCTATTTTATTCCATATTAGTATTTATCTTTGTTTTTTTTCCACACTTGTTTTATTTCTTTGTAACTTGAGTTTTTATTGATACTTTTTTTCCAATTAAATGTAACAGCACTAACAATACATGTTGTGGCACAGGGTGAAACCCAATATTTGTTGGTTGCACATTCAGGGAAAAACTAGGAGTTTGCAAATGGCACTTCAGGGGCAAATAACACCAGATTGGATGAACACTGTTCAAAAGAGAAATGAGATTTTGGCTCTTTTGCACAGTAATCATGGTCTATGTTGGATATTTTTGTAAGGGAAAGATCTGGTCAGATACAGAAACATTTGTTAATAATACTTTAATATAATATTTTTCAGTTCTAAATTAAACCTATGGCTAAACTGAAGACAGAAGGGTATTTTTGTTGTTCAGTAAAAATATTCTTAAAATATAATAGGTCAAAACTTAGCTAAATGGATGATAGTGGAAATAGCAAAATAATATAACTAGGTTATATTATTTCTATTTAAGCATGTTTATTAAAAAAAATCTGCTTCAGCAGTACTAATGCAGCACTGGGATTCTTTTAGCAGAGGGCACTGTCCTAAAGTTCTATACCTATGCACTTTTACCTTCATGTTACAAAAAATAGTTTCTGTTAGATCTCCAAGGTACTCTAATAGTTTTTGTTGCTTTGGGAATATAATATATCAGTTTTAAATTTCACTCCACTGCTAGGAACGAAGGGAGAGGAGTGAATCAGCAGGGTCCAAACACCTTATGACTCAGAGGTTTAATGTTACCAAATAGTTTTAAGTCTTGAGCTGAATTTATAAAATGACAAGACTAGAAATGCATACTAAAACATTTTAATGGAGTGTCCTGCTCCCCAAAAGGCAAAAGAAAGAGCAATGACCTATCAGGAACAGGGATTAAGTTAAGCAGGAAGGACTCTAATAATCAAGAATAGTTGGAGATCAAGGTGAAAGACAAGGAAGATTTTTTTTTTAAATCATAGAATTTTTCAGAGGAAGGTTCTCAGACCTCAAAAAGTTTGGCATGTTTCTTGCTCATTGTTACCATTTGCAATAACCTGGATCATATCTGAGAAGAGTAGCTCTATATTGGAGATACAGTATTCAGACCATGTGATTAAACTCACGAGGCAACTGAACTCATGAATATTTGGTCCATGTCTTCAGATTTTCCTCAAATCCTCAGAAAGATTTCTTTTCCTTCCTTCCTTCCTTCCTTCCTTCCTTCCTTCCTTCCTTCCTTC
>NW_020769397.1:2691216-2712078 GCF_900518735.1 Pseudonaja textilis | reverse complement strand
TTCCTTCCTTCCTTCCTTCCTTCCTTCCTTCCTTCCTTCCTTCCTTCCTTCTTACCTACCTACCTACCTACCACTCTAAATGTTTATATCTCAAAGTAGCATCTATAGATCTGCCCTCTGCCTTCTCATAAATGCAATGCAGTTCTATTAATACCATGCGAAAATATACTCCTTCATTCTCAAGGATTTAGAATTGTGGAAATGTCTGGAGTTGATAGAAAGTATTGTCCAACCTGTCTGGACTGCAACAAACCATACATAGAACTCCCTTGGCTTTCACTAAAACACATTTCTACAAGGAATACAAAATTTATTCATTTTGGTTTCAGTCACTTGCTCATCTTCCAAGCTAGCATATTAGAAGAGAGAATAGGGCTTAATTCTCTTCCAGAGAGAGAGAGGAGAGAGAGAGAGAGAGAGGAGGAGGATGTGAGCAAGGCCTTGGAGCAGGAAAAGGAATGCTTGGAGTTCAGCAATCTTGTCCATAATAAACAGAATTGGATTTATATTGTTTAAAGGAAGCTCTATGATAGTCAAACAATAATAATACATTTGGTAATCGTAAAAATATTGCCAACTAATATTTACCAAGCTCTGAAGAGGCCTGCTTGCTGTTCTTCTAAAACTCATTTAATTTAAATATTTAAAAGGTATTCTTTTTCCTTATCTTTTTCTTAGAAATCATATTGCCCAAGTCAAATATGAACTGAAACTTGTAACATTAGATCTATATGTATTAAAAATTCTCAGGTTAAAAATGCATGCAAAATGTGTATGTGTGTTTATGTAAAGTATAAGAGAAAACAATTTGCCCAAAAATCATGTATTCAGAAAAAAGATGCATAAGAAGATAACATCTTCTAGATACATGTACATAAAATATACATCTATTGTATTGTGTTTAAATGGATATATTTAGATGAATGCTCTCCTGTAATCTGTTTTTATTTATTTTGTTTATGTTGTTTTATTTATTTCAATAGTTTCAATAGTTTATTTTAATAGTTATGACATTGGTTTTATGCTGCCCAAAGTCACATTTAGTGAGATGGGCAGCCATATACCTGTTTTTAATAAATAAATAGTCACCTAGAGTTACTTTGGTGATTGAGATAGCCTAGAAGTTGATAAAAAGTATAGAATTCATCATTATAATGTAAATACAAATACAGCACAGTTCTTCAATGACCAATTTTAAGCTGTCCAATCAAATTGTATGTTACAACAAGTGCCTAAATAAACAGTTACTTAGCACATTCAATTTATGGGGGGAAATTAAGCATAACATCAAAATGAGAAAATAGTAAATATGGCAAATTCAGAAGATTGGAGACCATTCAAGCTGACTCAATGTTATTTTTTAATTACATTTTTTTTTTACTATCGGTTTGGCCAAACCAGTAGCATTTTTTACTACCAGTTCGGCTAAACTGAGCTGAACCAATAGAATACCACCACTGGTTTAAATGCAAGTAGTTTCCCAATTGAATCTATGGTTGAGTCTGTCCATGCGTTCTGAGATTAAGAAGTGTTCATTGTGTCTTCTGATTGCTAGGTAAATGTTTGTGGTAAATGTCTGTTAGTCTTCTATTTACATGATGGCAGTTGCAATCTTTGCATTATTTGTTGTAGATGTCTCCTAATTTTTTTCCCTTCTTGGACTACTGTTTTTTTGATTTGCTTAAGATGTTTTGGGGGACTTTAGTGATGCTGAGTGGGTTGTAGTTCTCTTTTGGTTGTTTCTGAGCTATAGTGAGTTATGTGTATTCATTTTCCTGGAAGATGTTGTACAGATGGTGAGTTACTTTCTGTTCCAGATTGCTACAGTGATGTTTATATTTATCTTAAACAGTTCTTCTTGGGGGGAGGTTGAAAGGGTGGTGTAATTTATTCCTTCCATTCCATTCCCTTATGATTGTTATTTCTTTAAAGATGTATCTCATGTTTTTTTTTTTTATCATGACAAAGATGTCATTTAAATAGTGGATCTATTCTTTTGGTTATAAGTGTAGGAGTGCTACAGCTTCTAGACACTGTATAGTCAAACAATGCTATGAATCCTGAGAAAAGTGATCCCACAGATGTTCCTCTGGTAGTAGAATTGTTGATTTAACTGAAAGTAGATAGTAAGACAAAGATTGAAGATTTCCATGAATCTGGTATTTCAATTTCAGTGTATTTGGTTAGGTTGTGTACAATACAATAGATTCTTCCACTAGTTCTGGATCTACTGTATGTTGTGACATTGAATGAAACCATAATTTCATCTTCTTCTATTCTTAGGTCTTTTTATTTTCTGGAGTCATGATACAAATTAATTGATATAATGTTCACTCTCCTCTATGAGATGCCCAACTCTCTTTGTGTGTTCTAGGGCTATCTTATAAGTTGGGATTTCTAATCATGATACAATTGAATGAAGTAGTATGTTGGGTTTGTGTATGTTTGGACATCTACAGAAGCTGGATGGGTTGACTGCTTTTTATGCACCTTTGTGATTTGACCTTTCTTAATTTGCTGCCATCCATATTTGTAAAAAAAAGGAAACTGCAGAGCAGTCACCAAAGGAACATACGTGAGATGCAACCCCTGGGAATCACAAGCAAATTGTGGAGTGAGGTACTTTGTTTTCCTTATATTTCCTCCAAAGTTGATTAGTTTGTGGAGGCAAAGTATAGAAAACCTAATCCCTAGATAAACCAGCAGCAATGGCTCAGGTGAAGCAGGGACTGAGCCTGGGATCAATTTAGACAAATGGCTAAAACAGCCCCCTGTCACATATCCACCAATCATAGCAAAAAAAAAATTCAGTTTTATGCATGAGAAGGATCACAAAACCATTTATTACCTTTTTTAAAAAGTTTGAGAATCTCTAGGTCATCTGATACTCTGCTACCTGTATAGAAGCTCCATTTTTATAGCTTATGGGCTAACTCCATCAAATTTCATAAGTTAATTGCATTTTTGTCTTATGTGATATTCGATTGCACTGAAATTCTAAATCTTATTCTGTGTGTGTGTGTGTGTGTGTGTGTGTGTGTGTGTTAGGGAGATTCAAAATTAGCTTGAAATGTTAGGCAGAGTAGTTTTTTCTGTCACCATATTGCTTTTTGCAATGTAAATAATCTTCCCCCATCCCAAGTGAAAAACAAATATTGGTGGGAAAGCATGATAAGTACTTTTGATTATTCCAGAGAAATACACATGAGCAGCATACAGATTTTCTAAATAAATAAATAAACTTCTTCATCTCAGACAGTAGTATAGCTACAGCAGGAAATCATATTTTCAACAACAAACTGGTTATGGTGGGTGGCACTTTACTGATTGCCACCTCAGTTGACATGTGCAAATATATTAAACTTGACAATGGTTCTGTGTGTGATTTAGAGTCTAATAAGCTACAAATTAAGATAAGAGGCACCCTCTTAATTCGCTAGTCAATAATTGCAGACAAACATAATATTTATTAACTAGAACAGAAATGTAAGTGAGTTAAGTGATAAGGAACTTATTTTGGAGGGGTTTCATAAGGATAAACAAAATCTGTTTATAATATAATACAAAATACCACAATCATTTTATGCTTTCAAAATCTTTTTAATATTTTTCAAGGGAATCAAAATAAGTAATTTTTTATTAACCAAATCAAAGGGGCTGGTGAATGATACTAGGGAGAATTACTTATAACTCTGGCCTGGCCTGACACACCTCTTTAATTGATGCCCTCTTCTGCTCAGCTTTGTGATACAAGAGCATTGGTGGCAGATTATTTTTTCTATCCAGCTTCTGAAATGGAAAGAAAGCATAGAATAGCTTTGTTCTGGGCAACTTTGGTGTCAAACTACATTTTAATTTACTCCCTCCATGGACATACAAGAAGCTGGATGTGATGAACGTCAGAAAGGGATGAATATTTGTGCATCCTTTCTCTCTGTCTGGAGTGGCACTAGCCCCAATTGGGCCTCTATGTACTGTTATTTTCCATTTTATAAAACACACACAAATGTATGCACACATGGAAATGCCACCTTCCTCTGTGTCACATGAGAATATACTAAAAAGAAGCATCCTCTTTTGACTGGGCCATCAGTGATTGTGTATTCCTAAATTGTGGTTGTTAAATACTTAGCCTGAAAGCCAAGAGACTTACTTAACAGTTGCATTATATAGACAAAGTCCTAGTGGGTTTATGCTTTTTGTAATCAACTGACTTGACCAGTTGGCTGGAAAGTCTCATACATGTCATTCTCAGTCACAGGCTTAATGCACCCACAAAGAAGATGGCCATGTCCTTAAAATAGGTCATAACATCCCTTCCTTTCATTACAAATACAGCTATCATTTCCCCGCATTTAATTACATTATTTAAAAAGTTGGCATTAATGAATTTTGTAGCATGTAACTTCTCTTTTTCTTCCCACCTCCCTTGTCCAGATTTTATCCATGGTGCCTCACATTCATAACTTTCTATTTTCAGGGTTGTTTCATGTATACCCTACAGTGTCATAGCTTATTACAACAGATGTTTATCAATACAGTATGACATTAAAAATCTAATACTGCCATTTCAAACAGCTCTGTAACATATTTTAACTGACAGCTAAGAGCTGTAGGTTTCAGTATTTGTAATGATGAACAATAATGATATGCTGTGGACTGGTAGGAACTTGGAAACTAAAAGCATTATGCAACTAATCAAAAGAAGGAATGAAATAAGTAACTGGGAGTCCCTTGGACTGCAAGGCAATCAAACTGGTCAGTTCTAGAGGAGATCAACCTTGACTGGTCTTTAGAAGGCCAGATCCTGAAGATGAAACTCAAATACTTTGGACTAATGAGAAGGAAGGACTCACTGGAGAAGAGCCTAATGCTGGGAATGATTGAGGGTAAAAGAAGAAAGGGTTGGCAGAGTATGAGGTGGCTGGATGGAGTCACTGAAGCAGTTGACGTGAGCTTAAATGGACTCTGGGGGATGGAAGGAAAACCTGGAAGAACGTTGTTCATGGAGTCGCAATGGGTCAGACATGACTTTGCAACTAACAACAACAATTTACCTGGATATTATTTCAGGAAAAAGGTTTTTGGCGGCAAAATATTATAATTAGGAAACATCTGATTGCCAATCGCACTTCGATATGAAAACTTAGGATGGCTTTGCTAATAAAAATGTTTTCCTTTTTAAAAATTCTTTTTGAAAAATGTAAGCAACTGCTTTTAGATTTATGGATTCATGTACTGTGCTAAAATATTTGTGAGAAAAGATAAAGCGCATTGACTGAGGTGACATCCCATGCTTAACTTGCTTAGTAAACTGGCCCAGTTTTGAGATCAATACAGTTCACTGAAATATAAATTAACTTGAAAGGCTGGAGTCCCATAGCATGCTAACTATTCCTAAAATAAATCAGAATTAATTTAGCTTAGTATGTTGTGTGACTGCAGGTACTAAATTAGTTTAACTGATTTGGTTAAAATTATGTGTGAACATAATATCCATTCTAGATGTGATCAACTGCTATCTGTGATATAGTGAAGGGAGAATTATAGGAGAGCCAAGAGTGCTATTTCACTTATCAGATATTCTCTGATAAGTGAATAATATGGTAAGAGGAGCAGATATGATAAAGGAGATTATTTTGTCTCTTCTCTTCTTCACAGGGGAAGAATTACTCAGAAGTCACTGCCTATAGGTGTAACACTTTCACCCCAGCTATATATTTTGGCTCAGAAAGCCTTTTCTCTATGAAAATCCCATCCTTCCCCTGTTTGTAGACCCATCTTAGATCTCTTTCTCTGCATTGATTAACTTTTGTAGTTTGGTTGTCACCATTTAATAACTGGAGTGTCACTTGACATTCATATTTTACCGGTTCTTCAACCATCACCATGGAGTTTCTTGATTCTTAAAGAGCTCTTTTGAATAAAGGGCAGGGCTGTTTTTAAAATTGCTTGTTAGCTTCCTTCTGAAGGGTCAAACACTTCTCCAGCACTGCCCACGAGGGGAACATAAGCACCCTTCCCCTATAAGAATATTTTTATCTGTATAGTTTTGAAATAAAAGATACATGGAAAGTGCAAGTTATTACCCCATTATTTTCCTTCAATATGGATACTAAATTTTGGTAGCAATTTTGGCTCAAAGACAAATTTATATGACATTTGCTCATTCACCCTGCACAGATGGGAGATGGGCAGTTGCTAAGTATAATGAATAAATGAAGATGGGTGTCCATGGCAAATGTAAGAACAATCAAGATGGTGGGTGTGATCACGTATTGCAATTGTGATATGTGCTTTTTTTTTTTTTAAAGGAAAGGGCTTCTATCACAAGATATACTATCTTAACCTTTGTTTGTTTGTTTCTCACTACATTTTCTACTGCCAGTGGCTACTTCCATACCAATCCAGGTCATACTTTATTCCTCATTGACCCATTCCATAACATCAAGCCACAATTTAATAAAGTCAAGCACGTACAGCACTCCTCATGTTAGAATCTTAGCATTCCCCTCATAAAGTTGTACACAAATGTAGTTAACGCTAAGTTGCTCCCAAAGGAACACTGTACTCAAATCATTTCACTATGGGGTGGGGGACAATCCTTTTTCACCCATTTTCTCTACAAAGAGATTCACCTGTGCAAGACTGCAACAGTCCTGATCTTAGGAAGAGAACTGGAAGGGGCAGGCGGTACCTCAGAAGCTCTTCTCCAAAAGATAAGAAAACTGCTACAATTATATAAATTAATACATGTGATAGACAAGAGAAAAGTACTTCTTTTTTTAAAGTACTTTTTCTAAGACTACGTGTTGGAGAAATATTTCATTTTTTAATATAAGTTTGTGGCTCTAGAAGAATGGTCCTCAAATTTTTGGGCATCAGGGAGAAAGATTTTTTTGTGGACTGGAGGGTGCATAGATTCACATGCTGCCTGCATTCCATGGATGGGGCTTTGTGTCAGGGTTCTGGTAGTTACTCCAATTAAATCATGAGCCTTGAGCCACACTCCCAAAACTAAAGAGGATTTATTTGGAGCTACCATTCTACCTCCGGCAGTAACCTGGGTGAAGCCAACTCTGAGAGACGTAATTCATTGTCACCCTTGATCCTGCTTTCCCCCCCAGCCCTCTGGGTGTATCATCCAATGAAAAACATCCATAGCCAAGAGTCATCAATCATGCTCTCCAATTAGATTCAGCCATCTAATCAGTTTTTGAAGAAAATATGAATAGAATGTACACACACTGATTCCACACTGTTGCCTGCTCTTTGAACCCCCCCCCCTTTTTTGTTGTCAACTATAAAACATGTATACAAAATGTTTTATGAGTTGACACTTTGCTTGTTTCTGTGGCCCAGTTTCTGGCATACCGCAGATCTGTGTCAATCCACAGACTGGGGGTTGGGGACCCCTCCTCAAGAACACTGTAGTCACAAGCAGTTTTTAATAGTGAATACAGGGATAGTTTGTTGAGACAGATTTCTGTTCATCTTTTAACCCACTAACATTTGTTTGGGTTTACTGATGTGGATAGATACTTCAGTATGATTTGCATGTGCCCACAACCACTCAGATGAATTATCCACTAAATAGCTGATGGCAGTGGCAGCAATGCAGAGGATATAATAGACCTAAATGACTTCTGAATAATGGTAAGGTTGAAGCAAATTCAATGAATTTAGCATCGGTTCATTTGTTATTTATTGTACATCACCGTATACATTTTTAAACCCTTTTATGTGGCATGTTCCAAATAGACTAGGAGAAAAACTACCATGGAATTAAGCAACTTACTAAATGAAGTGTATTATCATTTGCAATTTTGGAAGAAAATAATTCTGCCTATATGGAAATTCCTCAGTGTGCAGAAATTGGCAACTCTTCCCAGGCCTTCTGGATCTGCATATTCCATTCTCAGCTTCATAACACATTCAGTTTGCATCCAAGATACCCTTTTTAAAATATATCTAAACATGTATTTGAGACATTTCTCCAGCAGGACTTAATTTATAAGGACACATGTCTGATGATTATTTCACATGTTGTCAATTTAGAATAGCACGAGAAGAATGTTTTTTAAAAAGCAAGTTCTGTGTTGTGACTTTCCATTCCTCAGAGAATCTACATCAATGTTTTCCTGAGTTTTTCTTTTAGAAACATTATTGGTTTCCAAAAACAAAACTAAAAGATAAACGGACAAGAAATAAAAGATTGGAGAAAGAAAAGGAAAAATAAAGAAAATAGACAAAGAATGCCTTCCAACTTTCTTTGACACAGATATCAATAAAAAATACATCAAACTATTACTCTAAGGTTAACATTTGTCTACATTATCTCCATAATCCCATGTACTTCTAACCATCAAATCCCAAAATCAACATTACATTTCTTTCAGTTTCTCATACACACAAAAAATCCAAAATGGTTATTCAGTACAAAGTACAAAGTTATTCAGTCTTTTATTTAATCAACCTGTCAATTTTGCCATCTCCACCAATTCCATCAGTTTCACTATCCATTTCTTTTTTCATTTAAAGATCCTTCCACCTTTGTGCATATAAGAATCATATCACATATAAAAGCAATGTTCCATAAAATGTTTCCATTTGTTTCTGTTTGTCTATGAAACCCAAAAGAAAAATCTCTGGCATGTTCACTTTTAAAATTTTCTGGATGAAAAATTGATTCCGGCATTTTGCTAGAAAGTGTTTATAAAATTTTATCTTTTATAAAAGCTTTATAATTTTTTTCTTCTATATTTCTTTGAATCCAGAAAATATGATAATTCACTAAGTAGAAATTTATCCTGAGGCCCAATAAAGCTCTCTTTACAGCGTTACAGTTGTAAGTTTGGTTGAAATCATTTGACTCCAAGCACTCTATTCATGAGCCATTTGTAAAAACCTCCATTCCTGCAGTGCTTCATGGGGAACAACTGTCTGGAGTACAAATGAGCACTCTCACAATCCCTGTGGAGAATTGTACTTCAGAAACATTATGCAAAGCCTTAGCTCTCTAGAGAAAGAAAAAAGGTGGAAGGAAAGAGAACAGGAGAAGAAAATGGACTCAGTTATGGTGGCAATACTCAAGTTACTCAACAGAAACATATAAATGCAAAGTTGCCCTTTTTGAGATTTCCTACTGAAGGGTGTTTGAAATGGCACCAGATCCAAGAGTATGAATTGACTAAGGGTCCATTGTCCAAACAGTATTGCTATTCAAATATACTTATGTATAGCAAGTATTCTGTGGTTGTTTTTGTTGTTCTTTTAGTGTCCTACTGCTTCTTGTTATTAAATTTCCATTAAAACCAAAGTCTTATTTTTATCATAGTTGATTTGTAATTGATTTTCTTGGCAATATTTAACTAGTGCCTCAAATAAGTGATTTAAGCTCAGTCTAGTGCATGAAAAATGAAAGCATCATCCACATGTAACAAGACACAAAATTTCCTTCTAACTAATGATGGACAATGACCTTCAACCTGAAGTATTGTGGTCTCCAGATCATTGAAATGTTAAATAATATAGGGCTCAGGATGCAGCTTTGTCTCACTCCCTTATTCATTGTAATGTCATCTGTAAGTGAACCTTTTCCATCTAACTTTAGATTACATTAGATTGCATTATGCTACCTTGATATAATGCTGGTACTAGATAGTTAAGATGCCTGTCTGGAACCAAATTATCTAATTTAGCCCAAAATCAATTTTACAACTTGGTTCCTGGCAGGAATATTATATGCTAATATGGTAGAAGGGAGTTAGAAGTACTACTAAAGTATTAGCAAAGGATGCCTCAAAACATTCCTTCAAATACTGGAAACTTAATCTTAATGTAAGCCATTAGCATGTACTAGAGTAACAGCTGTAGAAGTACTACATAATTAATTGGGGTTATTACATTTTGATGAGTTCCTGATTGAAAGCAGACAAATGTCACTTATATTTATATTAGCATTTAGGATGTTTTGTCAAGACATTTGAGTATCTGTTCATAAGACTATCAAATCAACATTTCCAGTGGTTCCTGGATAAGAGAATTAATAGCAAGGATCGTTTTAATTCTTTTCTGCCATCTAGTGGTCATCCAAATTTTTGCAATTCAATTTGATAATCCTAATTTTTCAAAATTACTTAAAAAGCAGTTTTAACAGTATTTCAGAGATAAATTAACACATCAAGATGAAGCACAATTTGGAAAGTCTGAATCAACTATATAATATGCTATCCTGTTTCATGTTTTTAGCAAAAGTTGATGGATGTAATAAAAATTGGAAGTTTTAAAGAAAAGACTGTACAGCCACCTATCTGAAGTGGTATAGGGCCGTGATGGCAAACCTATGGCACATGTGCCACAAGTGGCACGCAGAACCACTTGTGCTGGCATGCGAGCCACAGGTAAAGTGCGCACACACTTGTGTGCCAGCATCCAGAATGCAATGTGCGGCCCCCCTCCCCATGCCCCCGTATGTGCGCGCGCCTCACAACTGATTTTTTTTCTGTTGGTTTGAAGCCTTTTTCGGCCTCCCAGAGGCTTGGAAAAAGCCTCTGCTAGGCTTTTCAGGACGAGTTATGGGTCCGTTTTGTCACTTCGTGTAATACTGGAAGTGATGAAATGGGCCTATAATTCATCCTGAAAAGCCTTGCAGAGGCTTTTTCCAAGCCTCTGGGAGGCCAAAAAAGGCCTCAAATCATCTGTGAGGTGCACTGCAGGTAAGGGGGGTGTTGTGCACGCGTGTGCAGGGGGCATGGAGAGGGGGGGGCACATTGCATTCTGGGTGTGTGCGCACTGGCATGCACGCATTTTTTGGCACAGGAGCTCAAAAAGGTTAGTCACCACTGGTATAAAGTCTCCTGCTTGAGCAGGGGGTTTAGAAGACCTCCAAGGTTCCTTTCTTCCCTCTGTTCTGATTGTTTGATAAGCAAGGGTTTTCATTTCAAAGACAATTTAATTCAAACAAATCCAACCTGGCACAATCTCTCTTTGTTATCGCTAGTATTCTAAACAATTAAATAGCGCAAGAATTAGTTAACAAACCTTTACAGCAAATCATTTCTGAGACTACTGTCTACTACTTGGCAATTCCTTCTGGTCTGGGAGGCAAAACTTTAGTCTATGGGTGGATTATTTAAGTTCGACATTGCCCCCAAAGCTTGCTTTATTTATTTATTTGTTTTAAATTGGTTGCGCCTTGAGATATTTCATTTCTATCCAGAAACTCAGTCAATGATATTCATATGGTATAATTCTGAAGAGTTAATAATTGACACTTTGGATAATCTGCTGTGCCTTCTTAACAGGAATCATCAGCCAACACTCAAAATAATTGTAGCTTCATTGATATGTAAGTGATTTACACTCTTATGCAGAACCAGCTCCCTTTTGTTTGTTAATCATGATGTTCTGGTATAATCCTTTTCTCAGTTCTGATGATGAGTTTGTATTTCCCTCTTTTTCTCACTTTAAAAGGTACAGGAAACAAGACTGGATGTGGGATTGAGGCAGAGGTGGTATTTAGCAGGTTCTGACCAGTTCTGGAGAACCAGTAGCGGAAATTTTGAGTAGTTCGGAGAACCAGCAAATACCACCTCTTACTGGAGATTTTACAGTATCCTTCCCCTGCCACTCCCACCAAGCCATGCCCACAGAACCAGTAGTAAAACAATTTGAATCCCACCACTGGTCTCAGTCCAAATCAAGTCATAATATTCAGTTTCTCTTATGAATAATGAAGTGAAAGCTCCCAGCAACATCTCTGCAGTGTATCAAATGTATCTGCCATCTGCCTTTAGGTATTCAGCATTGACAGAGCACTTGTCATGGGACTATTGCCCTGTGCTCTGGGCAAAAGATTGCATTTGTTCATTTCTGAATTCAGTATTCAGCATCCTTCTATCTTTATAGGTCGTAGAAGCTGCCATCTCAGAAAATAGAAGCACTAGCAATTAAGAGCCTGAAGGGGAAAGCAAAATTCATGCCTGCTTAGTTCCTTCTAGAGCTAAAAGTGATGACATTGGAGGAATCCAAATCTTTTAACTGAACCATCCTGTCCAGCAGATTCAGTATCAAATAAAGACTATTGAAGACCATTTAATAAAGGTATATACAAATCTGTTTTGATGTGGCTTGGAAGCAGTTTCAGGTACATCAATGCACTTCTGAGAAATATTCTGATCCTCTTTATCCACCCCTGGCAGTTATATTTTTTATGTGGTTTAAAAAAATGATTGGCACATCTCACCTGACTTTTGACTTTTAAGAATGAACACCTTAGTTCTCTTTATCTTTCTTCCGAGAACGCTCTTCCAGATTTCTAATCATCCTCACAGTTATTCTTAGAACCTGTTCCATTTCTGTATCCTTCCTGCAGTGTACAGTCTCAAACTGGAAACACTACTTGTGAGGCATTCTGGCCATGCAGATTGAAGAACTGAGCTCCCATAATTTTGAAAATAACCAGGGAACTTCACCCTGTTGACTTCTAGATACTGTTTTCAATCAGCTACTTTTCCAATGTTTTTTTCACAAATACTATTTCCAAGCAAAATTTCTCCTAATGCATACCTGCTCATTTTTATTTCTGTTACTTTTCTCTTAAACTGCATTCAGCTCACTTCTCTAACCTGTCAAGATAATTTTAAACTATTTCTGTCCTTTAGGTTATGAACTATCACACCCACCAAGGGCAAATTTGATAAGCATTTCCTCTATCTACTTATTTAGGAGAATTCTGGTCTGAGCGATGTGAGATCCCACTTGATATTTTTCTTCAATTTACGTAGAAATATTTGGTAAATTAAATTAGGATATGATTTTCATGATTTAATGAGTTGCTTTGCCTTCCAGCCTACATTTATCCAGCCAACTGATTGGAATTCTATGGAATATTTATTCTTGTATTAAGCTTATTTTCCCTATTCAGATCCCCACAGCCTCCAGATGGTGAGAAAGAACATAAATGACAATGCTTGGTCAACCCACGGTAGAGAGATATAACTGAGGACCATCAGCATACTTACGATACCCCACCCCATGCCTGCAAATTACCCCATGTGTTGATTAGGAGAAACTGTGGAGTCTTGAGGAATACCGCCAAGAAATGTCTAGAGCTAGACCATTTCCCATGCTATTACAGATTAGAATTGCTCCAGAAGAAGGAGAAGAGCCATTGCAACACAATATGCCTACTCCTAGCTTGTGAAGGCAATCCAAGACAATATCATTCATATTCAAAATGACTACATTTGATCTGCTCTAAGACCATTTCCTAGATACTGATACCATATTGAAATCAGTCATTTCTTCGACCCTCCTTTTTTCTTTTTCCTCTTTCAGTTATCAATTTCTCTAGTATATTCTCAAAGATAATTCATACCCTACGTGAACATTCTTCTAGCCTTCAATATTTAAACTTATTCAGGATAAATAGATACTTAAGCTTAAGTTTCCATGAAGCCTAACCTTACATGCCTATGAAATCTAACCCTATATCCTATCTCTTCATCCAATTGTGTGATGGAAAACATGCCCCTTTTTGGAGAGCATTGAAACAGAATGGCAACTGGATTTTTCTTCTTAATATTTTGAATGTATCAAACATTCTTTTTGTAAGTATCTTTCTCCGACCTGAGTTTATTTTACACTGTAGCTTTTCTGACTTCATCTCTCCCTCTTTCTTGTTTTCTTTTCTTTTCTTTTTTTTACAAAGAACCCATATTATGTGACTATTTCTTTTTTAATACCTTCTGTAAAATTTTTGTGCTTCTTCTGCAGTGCTCCATTTTTATCTTTATTGGTACCATTTGCCATCATGCTTCTACTATTTCCATTTTTGGAACTCCCACTCATCTTTAGCTCCTTTTTTAATTAGCTTCTGTCATGAATTGTAATTATCACTGCTTGGAGTTAATTAAAATCTGCTTTTCTAAAAACCCAAAATACCACTTCAATTATATTCAGTTTTGGGGTGTTATTCACTTGTTTACTTGCTTTTATTGTTTCTTGCCTGATAAACATTATGTTGCAAGGATTATCTATCAATCATTACCTGTTTGAATTCCAGTAAACTCATGGTTGTGATACCAATGATGGTATCTACTCGCCTTGTCTTTAGTTGATCTCTCTTCCAAATGCATTAAATTTTCTACACATCTGAAATCCAACTTTTATCTTCATTATGTTACTTTTATAGGGAGCAGTTGATTTTATTTTATCATTGAAATATTTCTTTTTGCACACCAGTGTATAATCAATAATTGTATTCAACATCTCCATTCAAAGCAGTAATTTTTCATTCAGCATTTCTGATGATCCTAGTCTCACAATAGTGATAGCACTTAGACTTATATATCACTTCACAGTGCTTTACAGCCCTCTCCAAGCAGTTTACAGAGTCCACATATTACCCCCAACAATCTGGGTTCTCTTTACCAACCTCAGAAGGATGGAAGGCTGAGTCAACCTTGAGCCTGGTGGGATTCAAACTGCCAAACTGCAAATTGCATGCAGTCCAACAGTCAGCAGAAGTAGCCTGCAGTACTGCATTCTAACCCACTGCGCCACCAATAAGAGACTACAACTGATAATTCAATGGGTTTTATAATACAAACTTTAGTAGCCGGTGTTTCTGCATATTAATATTCTGTCTAGATTTGTCACAGTATTTCTCCCAAGTAGCAAACATCTCTTCATGATTTCATGATTACAATCACCATCCTTATGAATGTTTGAATCTAGGGAAATAAAATCTGTTATCATTTAGACTTTTTCTTCACATACTTTCATTGGGTTAGTATTGCCCATTGACTATAAAATAAATAGAGTATTGAACAAAAGACTTTTGAACTCTTTCATTTCACCTTCTACAATTTTGTTAAAACTCACTTCTAGCAATCAAAGTGGTATCTATCATCAATATATCTAAGGTTGTTGATAATTTTTCCTGAAATTGCAATGCCAATTTCTATTAAACTTGGCATTTTCTTTGAAATATTTTGTTTCATATTCTAAGGATTACTTGAAATGAGTTAAGCACTTTTGCTTTTTCCCTGCTCCTCGTCATCTTTTTGCCATTTTCTCCCATAAATGGACCAATCATTTCCTTGACTTTTTAATTGTTTTTTTACTTGTTGAAAGAAGATTTTTTTATTTGGGGAATTTTTAAAACTTCTTTTGAGATCTCTGAATGTATCCCAACTTTTCCAGTGAAGGCAATAATTTGGAAGTCCTGTCATTGCTGAAGGCATTGAGAAATTTGGTAAGGAAATATCTTGAAAGGATGACCTAATGGGGCACGGTTTGTCTGGTGTATGTACATTGTTATTTTAACAGCCCAATCTGATTTCACCTGGCATTTGCTTCTTTGTCCAAACCAGCCTCTACCTCAATATATTTAATTGATATAAGCAAAGCCAGGAAGGCTACAGCAGGTATAACTGAATATTTGCACAAACCTTTTGGCCATTATCTTAATACATTAGTGCATTTTATCTAGGAGAATATCATCAACGTTTTCTCTTCCTTTGAATTTTTTTTTTTTTGAAAGCAAATTATTTTCCATGAAAAATACCAAATATTTTTTGATAGATAAAATAATTCCTATGCACTCAACTGATAAAAATTTTCAAGATGCATTGATAACTTAAAAAATAAACATGTCTTCAAGATTATTTTAAAAGGAGGTTACAGAAGAGTGCAAAGTTATACATGGATACCAGTTTATGAAGGCTCCATGTTTCACAGCCTATGAATTATTAGTGTTTTGGGGTTTGTTGCTTAAGGAAACAGAATATCAGATTAGATAAACTATTACTTGGATCTGGCAGGATTTATCTTTTGCTCCTATTTTCTCTATTGTGAATGGTTTAGTAATACATTCCTATTAATGCAGATTTAAAAGAAATCCATCATGGATTTATCTGAAAATAAAACAGAATGATCTGCCACGACAGAGTTAGTTTCAGCATGAATAAGCAGCAATGCAGATTTGCCTAGCATCTCTTAATCTATATTCAAAACGATGGAATTATGCATTAAGTTTTGTAATTTTTAGCTCTAACTCTGTCTCGCTCTCTGTGTAACATACAAGGTAACCTACAGTAAAATGCCATTCAAATTGGCTTGGTTGCTGCTGACTTCATTGACATGCCCATGTAGGTTTCTTGCAGCAATATGGGAATGGTTTTTTAAAGCTTTTTTGCAATCAATCAAATCTGCAGCTGGTGTTTCCTGGTGGTAAGATATATTTTCATAGTTCTTGCACTAAATAAGGAAAAGTCTCTAAATTATGAAAATTAGGTATGAAAAGATATGTGGATTTTATATTCCTTAAATATTTTTTTTAAAAATATTCACAGATCATCTAATTTACTTGTGACACTGTAATGGATAATTTTAAGCTGATCCAGGCATCTCTAACTTGGATACCTGTTGCTGCACTGGATCACTCACAATACTGAATCACAAGCAATCCATTTTTTAAATTTTTTATATTCTCCATCTTCCTGGCAGAATATTTTGAACCTTGCTTGTTGTTTTCCCCAAGTACCTCAAGATAGCATTTGTTAGTCCTGAAACTGGAAAAACAGAAAGCAAAGAGATGTAGCACAGACAGTGCCATGGTTTAAAATGATGGCAATGTCCTCCAGACACATGTGGTGTGGGGGAGGGAGGAAGAAAGTTACAAAAGGTTAAGAAAAATAAAACTATTTTGTAAAAGCTGTTTTTCTGTTTAAGCAAAATGTTTATCTAACCATTTGGGTCCGTGAAGATTATGTAGTTTGCTAATTATTGGGGGGTGGAAGGTTAATCAAGTTACATGTGTAGAAATTTTATGGCAACTTCTTAATGGAAGGATCATGAAGTAAGTCTTAAGAAACTAAATAGAAATCCTCACTGAATTAAAGTCCTATTGATTTGATGGAGTCACCCATGTAGATTTCTTGATAGCAATGGAGGGATGGATGGAGAAGGAGAAGGAGAAGGAGAAGGAGGGAGAGAAGGAGAAAGAGAGAGATATCTTACAGCCACAGCTGTTGCTGATGGTCTTCTATGAAAATACTAATTAAGTTTGATGCTGCTGAAGTTCTGAGCACAGACTAGGTAATCCAAATGCTTCTGTGCACTGAAACAAAGCAGTAGAATGCCTAATGTTATTATTAGATTTTAAAAGTGACATAGAATTCATTCCCCTAGCAAATATTGCCTGCCCAACCCATTTATTGCATAAAATACTAAATAATAACTGTGTTCCCTAGCATAAATTCTTGTATCAGTACAGTAAATGTATTGCATGAACCCTCTGTTTGTCCTATGTTAGATGTTTCAATGATTCTGTTACGTAAATAATAATATTAAATTTTGTTGGTAGATGAATAATTAAAGGGCCTTTGCAGAGTATCTGAGAGAGCATGATGGAAACAAGAGGAAGAAGAGAAGGACATTTCTAATTTAAGTAGAAGCCAAATTGCTTCATGCTTTAATTCAGAACTTTTGTGGATGTATACAACTTAGACAGAGTACCTGAGAGATCAGATATTATGCAATTAATGGACAGAAGTCAATAGTTTGCACAATTCATGAAACACAAATATAAAGTTAACTGATTTTGCTAACCCAAGAGGATGATCAAATCAATCTAATTTATTCAGTAGAAATACATATCTGAGAGATTATCAGTATCATTCTATTTTGTACTACAGATAATCCCAAATATGCCTTTTCAAGAGGAAACTGGACTTTCTGGTTTTTCTTTGAAGACATTTCGCTTCTCATCCAAGAAGCTGAAGAAGCAAAACATCTTCAAAGAATGGATGAGAACTGAAACATCTTCAGAGAAAAAATAGAAAGTCCAGTTGCCTCTGAAAAAAGCACCTTTGGGACAACCATGAACAGGATGACTGAAAATCTCCATAGACATTTACTACAGATAATCATATAAAATCCTTGTTTCACCTCCTCAAATATTATATGAATAAAAGTCACCAAAAGAAGAGAATGTCATGAATGGAGCCAAATACTTACATCTGTCTCAGGATAATGTTGCAGGATCCAATCTTAAAAATTTATTATTCCAAGCTTTCAAGCTCATCAGATAACCGCTCTTTTTCCAGAATATGTACAGCAGGCTGTTCTACAAATTGTACTTATATGATGCCTGGTTGTGTGTAGTTTTTAGTTAACTAAGGTGTTGATGGCTGGCTATTAAAATGTTGGTTATTATTTCCTTGTGACACTGTGTCCTCGGTTCTAAATACCCACAGAAGAGAATGTACTTAACTCAGGGTTGAACTGTGGAGTTTTTGATGCTTTCTGAACTTGGTTGTTTCCTTGCAGACATTTAACTACTGTACTAGTTAACACCATCCATGTGAGCGAGTGTGGATTTTGTTCCAGGATAACATATTGCCAGTTTTGGTAGGGGTGTAGGTTTCTCTTTGGTAGTTCCTTGATTAGGATGTTGCTTTCTGCTTGATTCTTTGCCTGGTATTAATCCTTGTCTATCTGGATGTTAGCTGCTGGATAGGATGCATTTTTGTTTCCTTCTTAGCTTTTTTATTATTGCTTTTCAATGGTGTACAATTATAGTTTACCTCTATGTGTCTATTGATGGCTAATTTATCTGAATGCCAAACTCCCACGACTTCCCTAGCATTTGGTGGGGGTGGGGTTGGTTTGATCTAAGATGCTAACAGTTTCCTAGTTGAAACTGATTGAGGCTGTCCATGTATTGCAAGATTAAGGAGATTTCATTGTGTCTTCTCACTGTTAGCTGGTGTTCATGGTTGTACTCTGCTAGTCTTCTCCCTATCTGTCCTACATAATGGCTGTTACAGTCTTTACACTGTATGTTGTCCATTATGTTCTTGTCTAGTATGTTTTCTTACAGTATTATAACATAAATACTGTATGTACTGATCTTCAACATTTCTGAAAACAGTGAAGAAAACTTCCACTTAAGCATTTTTTAGCCTTAATTTACCAGCAAGGAAGTATCCTTAGATAGAAAATTCTAATACTGTCATCCTAGACTATATTCCAAATATTTGGAGAATAGAAGGTGATAGAGTTTATCAAATAGATCCTGATAAGATCAGATTTTTTAGCAGCTATATCAAAGAATGGTGTACATTTAGACAAATTTATAGTTGCTTCTTCAACAAATCCCATGATAAAATCCGTCAATTTATTTCCAATTGATTGAGATCATATTCTCCTTGATTTCTTTTCTTGCCTTATGAAATATTTTATGAAATATGCTTCCTACCACAAAAACAGCTACTTGAAAAGATAATAGAAACTCTAAAGCTAATCCCACCCAATATGAAAAAAAAATACATTTTCTTGTACCACAAAAGAATAATTTGTGTACATTACAATGGCTGAGAACTATGGCTTTCTTCTTATCTGCATCACATTCCTTCGTCAAAAAGAGAGCAGGCCAAACAATTTGTTCCTGTGTTATTTTACAAAGGATTCAACCAGCTGAAATCCCTGATAAATTTGTCCTGCTTTGTTGCTATGATGAATCATTGTGTATTTTTCTGCTGCATTGGTTAATCTCATTCTGCAGTCTAGGGCTTGTATGTGCATTAAGAGATAAATTGGACAGTGACCTCTACATAACAATGTTACAGCCAATGCTAAGAACTTGCAACTATACTCTTTAACGTCATCAGGTTGTGTGCTTTATGCACGACTAGCCTTTATGCCCTATCATTGGGTAGGGAAGGCTAATGCTGATGGTTCCAGTTTAACTAGAATTTTAAAAATATATCTGAGAAAATGGATCAACTATCTACTTTTTGATGTTTACTTTGAAAAAGTGGAGATAATTGTCATAACACTCCAGCCCATATGCTATGAGTAGAGCAAAGAGTGAAGAATTTAAAAGCCTATGGGCTGATTTTTTAAAAGAAATATTTAAGTTGAAGACAATCCTTGTGGGGCAAACAATCCAACATTCACTACCACGTGGTCAACTTTCAAACAGAACAGCTTTTTCAGCCAAACATAGAAATGAATGCACTGGAGCATTTTGACCAATGGAATGGCAACTTTTATCAGGCAAAACAGTAGAACATAAAATAACAGGATTGGAAGAGACCTTGGAAATCTTCTACTGCAACCTCCTGTTTGAGCAGGAGACCCTACACTGTTCCAGACAAATGGTTGTCCAATATCTCTTTGGAAATCTCCAGTGACAGTGCATTCAGAACTTCTGGAAACAAGATGTTGATTGATTGTTCTGTCAGGCACTTCTTAGTTCTAGATTAGTTTTCTCTTTAACTTCCATCTGTTACTTCTTGCCCTGTCCTCCAGGGGAGAATAGATCAACCTCCTGTTGTTGTTGTTGTTGTTGTTGTTGTTGTTGTTGTTGTTGACAGCTTTTCAAGTATTGGAAGACTGCTATCATGTCACCCTTAGTTTTCCTCTTTGTTAGACTAGACATACTTAGTTCCCACACCGTTCATTGTGAAGGTCAGCCTCCATACCCCTTATCATCTTTGTTGTTCTTTTCTGTACTGTTTCTAAAGTCTCTGCATCTATTTGGTCTCATGGTTACCAGAACTGGACATAGTATTCCAAGTGTGGACTTACTGGCACAGTATAAAGCTGCACCATCACTTCATGTGATCTTGATGCTATCCCTCTCTTGATGCATCCTAGGACTGCACTGGCATTTTTGGCAACTGCAGCATACTGCTGGCTCATGCCTAATTGGTCATCTACTAAGACTCCTAGATTCCTCTTGCAGTTATTGCCATTGAGCCAGGTACCTCCTATTCCACACTTGTGCATCTGCTTTTACTCTTTCTTTCTTTCTTTCTTTCTTTCTTTCTTTCTTTCTTTCTTTCT
>NW_020769397.1:2649735-2691206 GCF_900518735.1 Pseudonaja textilis | reverse complement strand
TTTCTTTCTTTCTTTCTTTCTTTCTTTCTTTCTTTCTTTCTTTCTTTTTTTCTTCCTTTTTGCCTAAATGTAAGACCTTACTTTTCTCATCATTAATTGCATTTTGTTGGATAGGGCCCATTGTTCAAGTCTGTCAATAACCTTTGGTATCTTGAGTCTATTTTCTAAAATTTTGGCTATTCTACCCAGCTTGGTATCATCTGCAAATTTGATGAGTTCCACTTCTATCCCTCATCTAAATCATTTATGAAGAAACTGAAGAGCGCTGGACCTAAGACAGAACCATGTCAAACCTGGGCATTTTATGAGGCAGGAGGTATTGGTGGCATTGGACTGTAGCAGAGAGTGGAGTGGCAACAGTGGTGCTCCACAACACTCCCATTTCTTATGTAGCCCCTTGGGGAAATTAATTCCACCCATGATCCATGTAAATATAATTTCTCTTAGCACAGTTGGTCAGACATTTGTGAACTGCTGGTGGTGATGCTGTCTATCCCACATTTCTGTATCTTACCAAGAAGTAGATTGTGATCAACTTTGTCAAATGCCTTACTGCCTTGCTAAATAAACTATGTCCACAGCATTTTGCTGATCCACTCCTTTAGTCACTTTGTCATAGAAGGCAATAAGGTTTCTCTGGCATGTTCTATTTTTAACAAACCCATATTGGCTTCTAGTAATAGCTTTGCTTATTTCTAGGTGCTCGCAAAATGATTGCTTGATTACCTTTTCCAGGATTTTTCCAGGATTTTTCCATATATTTAATACCCTTCACTTCACTGATAAGGGGACATTCTATATGGAAGAAATTGTTATTTTGGTTATGGAATGTTTCAAAATTCATAATCAAACATGGTGGTGTATCTTGATATATAGCACTGCATTATCTTAGAATAGGCTACCAGATCTACAATTTCTGTGTTGCAGCCCCTAAAATTTCCTCCAAATTTGTCACCAAATTTTAAAAGAAGGAGGAAAAATATCATTGGGAAGTACTAGCATTAATTCTACCCTAAATAAATTTCATTTAATGTAAGGAAAATAAAAATCAATTTTATCTTGTTCCTGTCTACATTTTTTTAGTAAATCCATGTACTGAGCTTAGCCAAATAAAAAAGGTTGCCTACCCATCTTGGGCAGATAATTATTTTGGCCCAGGGGCATTGATGTCCAGTACCTGTCAAAATTATATAATTCACGTCAAATGCATGATTACTTCATGCCCTTTACCCTTATGTCACTTATACCCTTTACAGATCCTCAGACACACTCATGGTCAATAGTTTCAGAGTGGTTTTGCAGATTGTGTTCATTACTTATATATGAGCAGGACAACTGACAGAGTCAGTACAATGTTCATCTTTTTTCTCGTGCCCAAACAACCAAGGCATGTTTTTTTTTAAAGTAATATATAGTGCATGGGATTCTTGCTTGGAATTTTTCAGATGCCATCTTTTGAAAGGTTGAGGGATGCAAATAATGGAAAATAACCGTAATACATTTGCTTCCAGTACCTTCCCTCCAAATCTGGGTGTCAAAGGGGGAAAAATCCATGTTTTGTTTAACAAACCAAATTACTAACTTACTGGAATGCAAATCCGTCTATTGTAAACACATTCTGTGGATGAGATCCAGAAGTACAGTTGTATGCATGCACGTGTGCCTTGGGGACTCCTGGGAACTGCCTTGACTTGTGTTTTTGGGAAAGTGTTTCTAAAGTGATTGGCCATTACCTCCTTCCTAGGGCTGAGAAAGAATAACAGCCCAAAGTCACCCAATTGGCTTTGTACCTAAGACAAGACTAAAATGTAAAGTTTACTACTTTCTAGGCTGATATTTTAAGCACTACACCAAGCCAGCTGACCTTTAAGGGAGTGTGATGGCTCTGTGGTTAAAAACGCTGAGTTTGTCAGCTGGAAAGATCCAAGCACCTCTCTGTTCTTGTCCCAACTCCTGACCACCTAGCAATTTTTAGGTCTGTTAGCAGTTCAAAAGCATGCAAACATGACTAGACAATACTGGTTCCCTCAGTTAAGAAATGGAGATGAGCACCATCCCCTAGAGTGAGACACAACTGGGCAGGGGAAACCTTTACCAGGTATTTACGATCTCTAGTATCATTGGTTTTCTTCTTTTCTTGCCTTGCTCATTCCACTTTTACAATGATTATCTCTAGGCCAAAATTTAACATTCTTTTCCATCTTGAAACTTCATGGCAAAACTACTATATAATGATTCTGGAAGCCTTGGGGGAGAAAAGTGGACTTACTTACAAAAGAAAATCTATCAATAAGCCACAAAAGAAATTTGCTTACTGTCCAGTTCTTTACATTATCCTCTTATGGAAGAGCTTAACGTAACCTTCATGCTCCTAATGAACACAGCATATAGGCTCATAGCAATAAGATTTATAAAATAGATCAGAAGATTTAATTTTTTTTTTAAGCAGCAACCATTTTCTGCCTAGCTAAAATGCATGCAAAATCATGTCAGTAATTCAGTTCTATATACACACATAGAAACACTAATTGTTATTCTCTTGTAATGTATAGTATTTAGGGATCTGGATCTCACAATTCATTTTAGTTTTTCCTTCTTAAGGCATTAAGAAATAGGTGCTTAGTGCTTTTCACAAAATGAATATGAAAATAATATTTAATAAAAAATTAAAATAAAATTTGGTCCACTTATTTCAGAAGGGTTCAAGAGCTGCTAAATTCCATCTTTTGTGTTCATTTAGTCTTAAATTACCACTTGTTTAAACAAGCAGGAAAATTCTGAACATTGGTTCAAGGCATGCCAAAAATTAAAGCTGTTATGTTAGATTCACTTTTAACATTGAGTTTCAGCCACTTTCTCATACCTATTTTATAATCATATAAGAGTCCAGGTTTTTTTTCCTTCTCCTTTCTTCCAGGCATGAAATTAGAGAAGAATTCAAAAGAGAAGACATCTTGCTAATAAAAATTACATCTGCTCAAGGTATCTGAATGGTGATTGAACAGATTTGATCGAAGCAATAATCCTCGGGGCTGATTCTGAAAGAAAATGATGTAGACTTCTCACAAGTATGCAAAAACATACATTAAAAGCAATCAGACATCTAGGTGGGAGTACGGAGAATCTTTGAGCTATGTTTGATCTTGATTTGATTGATAATATTATGAGGTAGAAACTGGGATAGTTTTGTTGCTAAAAGTGTTCGATATGAACACACAAACTAAGTGCTTACTTTTTTCACTGGTACAAGAAGCATTGGTCTGATCTTAAATATGTTTCACCAGAAATAAAACCAACTGGGTTCAGTCAGACTTTCTCCAAGAAGATAGATGCACTGTACAATAGATTACAGTCTCCCTGGCTTAATTTACTTTGCTAGACAGAAGAAAAAACTGAGATAAACACCATCCCTGAATTCCAGGGAGGGAAAATGTAAGAAAGGTTCAAATGAAGGAAATATATCAAGAGACTGTAAGCATGCTGCAAATAAAGTCATCCATATAGAGAATATAAAATAAAACATAAAAGAGAATTATCCTTTTTATTGCTCTTCCAAATTGTAAGACATAACCTCTGACATTTCTGGTAGTGTTCCTATTGTTATATCAAGATCAATAAATCTTAGCTAAATCCCCTCACTTGTTTTTCACATTGTTTTAATCTTATTATAATTAAACATATATTCAGATACAAACCTTTTTTTGTAAATTTTATTTGAGTTTTCATAAAAATATACAAATAAAACATCTTTTTTGAAAGTAGCATAATCCCGGGTTACATTTCTTCGTACAGACACAAATTCAATTTCATGCTCATTTTTATGTTCTATTCCATATCTTATTACTGTTTTACATTTTCTGCATAGTTTCTCCCCTCTTTTAATTTTCTCAATTTTATTTTAATTATCTCATCTCAATTCAAATCATTATATTTATATTTTTTGTCTGTCCTGTTTCAATTATCTATTATCTTTTCTCATTAAACAAAGTTTCTCCTGTAGTTACTGATTGGAGTATGACGCCTTTATATCTTTTAAGTTTATCCATTTAACTCTTATTTAGGCTTCACTATATATACCCTAAAGTTATAACATTCAATATAATACATAACTTCCTTTCAGATTCTGCTTGGTACATTCTTAAAATACATACTATATTCTTAAAAAAAGAAAAAAAATATAAATATATGTAATTAAAACAACACATTCCATTCCAATTCAATTCTATCATTAATATTAATATTCATTAAACTCTTAACTTCTTTAACATTACTTTTCAATTAAATATCATACTTCTATGGGAACAATTATAAGCTTTCCATAATTAATTTCCCCCCCTTCACTTATATTTTATAAAACATTAACTAATTAAAATGTTCCCGTCCCTTCCTAATTCAATTTTCTCATTTATTTTATTTCACTTATTTTATTAACAAACATTTCACTAAATTACACTAACTATTTTATCCCTCATTTTAATCATACATTGTTTCCAATTTTCTAAAGTTATTTCTATTACTAACATAACAATACAATCTTATGTACCTTTACAGAATCCTTTTTTCAGTTAAATTTTCACCCATTATCTCTAAATAGGTCCTATTTCTGTATATCTTGTTCCGGTCCTTTGTAACTTCTTTTCCTTTCCTTCTTCTCTCTCTTCTTCTCTCTCCCCCTTTTACCCCCTTGTCTCTCTACCTCTATTTCTCTCTTCTGTATTCCCCACTTCTGTTGCTTTCCAGTATTATACTTATTTTTCAAATTATTTTTCTTTTCTTTGGTTGTTTTTTTAAGTCTTAAATTCTCCATTCTCTTTCCCCCCTTTCCTTTTTCTTCCCCACATAGAATTACTTGTTCATTAAAGATGGCTTCTTCTTTGTCCCAGTCTTCTTGTTTTGCAGACGTTTCTTGTTGTTTCTCATAGTTCCAAATCTCCATTTCTAAGAATTGAAAAACAAAGCCAAAAGAACCCCTCCCTTCTTGTGCATCTTCTTTATACTTTTAAAGTTCCATTTTCAATTCATCCAGAAGTAGTGCCATTGTATAAATTTTTAAACAATCACCCGATTAATTTTAGTCATTCAAATGCAATAACCAAGAATCCAAAGATCACTAAGTAATCCAAATACATGCATGCTGTTTCTTTTTGCTTTTTTTTTTCACTTTCTCTTCCTTAGGTTCTACTGTTTAGTTACAAAGTTTCACTTAAAATGTATCTTTTGGAAGTCTTGTTGAAGTTTTACTGTAGATTCTTTTTAATTCCAGGCAGTCTCCTCCCTCTTTCCAGATCCTGCCCTTTTATTCTTTTTCTCTCCCTTCCTGCTTATGAAAAAAAAAAATTAGTGTCCAGAAATCTTTATTATCCCTTTGACATTTTGTTTTATTTTCAGCTTAATTGCCTGTTGATGTCAAAGTGGATTTTTCCGATTTCTTATTTAAGTCTCTTAGTTGTCAGTATAGGGAAAGGGAGAGAAGAAAAAAAAAACCAAACCTTTCCCTTTTCACTTTCTTTCGCTGCTTCCAACTCTTCTTTGGGAGCGATGTTATTTTTTGTAAGTTTAAATTCCAGGGTACCTTAGTTGTTGCTTTTACAATTTAACCCAGTCAGCCAAAACTTTCACTTCTTATCTTCCTCCTGCACATTCTTTTCCGGTCGAGTTCTTCTTTGAGGTGGCCATTTCTGACCACCGCTGCAACCGCCTTTGGGAAAGGGAGTAATGGCCAGCTGAGGAGGAGAGATGCGGCTCTCCTCAACCCTGCTGGCAGTCTCCCCACCCTTCACTACCTCTATGGGGTGGCTTAGCCCCGAAACCAGCTCGCTTAGGCCGCTCCAGAGGCAAGCCCAGACCAAAACTGCGCATGATCGCAGATTTCTGTCTGTCGCCGAAGGAACTCAAACCGGAAGACAGTCAGATACAAACCTTTTTGTGGTTAATTGTCAGAATTACATTTGTTTGGCTTGGTGCTTAGTACTGTGATCCAGGATTGGAGACAGCTAAGAGAAGTCAGATAGCTGTCCTTCCTGGGAAGACTGAATAAAATAATGTTAAAGGAACACATGCAACATAACCAAGGCTGTTTATTGTACATGTTGATAGTAACAGGAAGGGTTTTATCCTCCTACAAGTATGAAATGTGGCATAATGATGAAATACTTGACATTTCTCACATTGGCCAAGAGCTCAAAAACAGAGATGGCTCTGTGGTCCCACGCCTCTGCAGAGTCATTTGCAAAAATGAATTAAGCAAACATAAATTCATTTATACTATAAATTCACTCACTAAAAACAACACCATCCATAAAAACCTCTGATCTTGTCCTGACCTAACCTTACAACAATATGCCCACTCCCACAGAACTCCCTCTGCACAGAACTCAAAAATCATCTAGACAATGGAGAGAAGGACCTGTACATTGATTACCCTGCAGACTGTATCAAAAGAAAGTCACACAACCCACAATTCAGCATCCAAACCTTCTTCAACCAATCCACCATCACCCAAGACTGGGCACGCATGCCCCCAACTACCTCAATTCAAACTACAACTGGCCTTAAATGCAAGCTACTCAATGCAAGAAGCCTGTAAATAAAATACCTGAATTTCTCCTCTTACTAAATACGGCAAAATTTGACATCATATTTGTCTGTGAAACATGGCTCAATGCATCTCTCCCTGACTCCCTTACCTCAGTAAGAGACTATCATGTTTACCGATCCGATCATGAAATCCGTAGAGGAGGTGCTGTTGCTATCTTCTATAAAAAGTCCTTACATCTAAAAAACATCCAAATTACCCAGGAGATTGCTCTTCCTGAGGCCATTATCTGCGAACTGACCTTAAATATCACATTTTGGTTCTTACTATGTTACAGAGCCCCTGATTATGACGTCAAACATGTAAACAAGTTAAATACAATACTAATATGGGCAGCATCTTGCCCACTCACTTTTATCTTTCTTGGTGACTTCAATCTACCTCATATTAACTGGACCTTAAACGAATGTACAACTGAACCCATACATGCAATCTTCTACAATGCTGTAACAAATCTGGGACTGGAACAACTAGTAACCAACAATACTCGACTTAACAACTGCCTCAATCTCATCTTCTGCAATAGTTTGAATTCAATTTATGGAATACAAATTAAAGAACCCTTTTCCAACAGTGACCACAACATGGTTGACCTTTGTCTCAACATACGTCCACACAAAAATATCACAACAACAAAAACCCCAATTATAACTTCAAAAAAGGCAGCTATGATCTTATAATCAATGATCTCTCTTCCCTTGATTGGCAATTTCTATTCACTGGATGCAATACTGTTGAAGACCATTACAACATATTCTTACTAGAAATCAAACAAGCCATCAAACTATATGTACCAATAACAACTCCCAAAACCAGGAAAAACAGATTACCCATAACAATAAGGAAGCTTCAATCCAAAAAGAGATCACTTTGGTGAAAAAACAAATCTGGTCATGTTGCCAACTTCAAAAGCTGTTACAAAAATCTATGCCACCAGATTAAAACTGAATGCACTAATTATCACATTAAACAAGAGGAAAACCTTCTACTCACAAATTCCACCCGTGCTTTCTACAATTTTGTAAACAACAAACTAAAAGACTCAAGGTCCATCCCACCCCTGAAAGGACCTAATGGTAAAGACTGCAACGATGATACCATCAAAGCAAACCTCTTTAACACATTCTTTGGCTCAGTATTTGTAAACAGCAATGGATCAAGCCCAGTACTTCCTAGTCAAACCACAAAGACTACAATGATCTAATACATATCGATTTTACAGAAGACATTGTTGAAAAAGCACTGTGCAATCTAAAACCATCTCTATCTATTGCACCGGATGGAATATGTGCCTACTTCTTTAAAAAGTTACTGCCATCGCCAAACCTCTAAGCATAATCTTTGAAAAATCTTTCAGGACCAGCTCCTTGCCAAACCTATGGTCACAAGCCATGGTCATCCCCATCTTCAAAAAGGCAGACCCCAGCCTAGTTGAAAATTATAGACCAATCTCCTTATGCTGCATCACCTGTAAAGTCATGGAATCAATTATTAACCAATCCATTATCCTCCACTTAGAGACAAACAACCTACTCTCCAATAAACAATTTGGTTTCAGAAAAAAACTATCGTGTAATTTACAAATGTTACACTGCAAAAACATATGGACTACATGACTCAATCAGGGCAAAGCAATAGACGCAATGTACATAGACTTCTGTAAAGCCTTTTATTCAGTAGTACATGACAAATTACTACTAAAACTAAAATCTTATGTTATCTCTGGACACCTACATAACTGCATGGAAGCATTCCTGTCAAATAGACAACAAATGGTCAAAATTGGGAGCATCCTATCAAATTCCGTACCTGTCAACAGTGGTGTCCCCCAAGGCAGTGTTTTAGGACCAACTGTCTTCATACTCTACATAAATGACCTCTGTGATCATATTAAGAGCAACTGCGTTCTCTTTGCTGATGATGTAAAGCTATTCAACACCACAGACAATACTACTACCCTCCAAAAAGACCTTGACTATGTATCAGAATAGTCAATCAAATGGCAACTTCAAATCTCAACAAATAAATGCTCTGTCTTACATATTGACAGAACAAATCAGAAAATAAAATACAAGCTGAATAGTCAAGACCTTGTTGATGATCCAAACTCTGTCAAGGACCTTGGAAAACTCATCTCTAATGATCTAAGTGCTAGACCCCACTGTAACTACATAGCCAAAAAAGCATTAAGAGTTGTTAATCTAATCCTATGTTGCTTCTTCTCTGGTAATATCACACTACTAACTAGAGCATACAAAACATTTGCTCGACCTATACTCGAATACAGCTCATCAGTCTGGAACCCTTATCATGTATCTGATATTCACACAATTGAAAAAGTCCAGAAATATTTCACAAGAAGTGTTCTCCACTCCTCTACTCATTGCAGAATACCTTATGCCAACAGACTTGAAACTCTAGATCTAGAAAACCTAGAACTGTGCCGCCTCTGGTTCAATCTAAATATCGTATATGAAATAATACATTGCAATGTCCTACCTGCAAATGAATACTCCAGCTTCAATCATAACAACACAAGAGCACACAATAGATACAAATGCAAGGTAAACTGCATCAAACTTGACTGCAGAAAATACGACTTCAGCAACAGAGTGGTCAATGTTTGGAATACTCTACCAGACTCTGGTTTCTTCCCCAAACCCCAAAAACTTTAACTTTAGACTGTCTACTATTGACCTCACCCCTGTCCTAAGGGGCTTGTAGGGGGCGTGCATAAGCGCACCAATCATGCCTACCATCCCTGTCCTATTGTTTCTATTGTATCTATCTCATGTATTCAAAACTATATTTATTCTTATACCTGTATCTTGTAAGCAATTGACAAATAAAATAAAATTTAAAAATGTAAAATGTAAATAATCCCACCCCCCTCCACTCCGCCCCCACCTTCCACATGTGTCTTTGGTTTTAATGTTTGATTTTAACTTTTTATGTTTTAACTTAGATGTAACAGTAAGCCGCCCAGAGTTACCCTTTTGGGCGGTCAATAAAATAAATAAACAAGCAAACACATGCACATATATAAATACAATACAGTACTATACAATACAATAGGTAAGTTGTTTTGTTAATTTATCAAGCCTTCCAGCTAAAGGATCATAATGTAATTGTATTACTTCTTTTATCTTTCTGTTTCCAATGTAATGACCAAATGTATATAATCTGTAGAAATGTCTCACTCCAGGTTCTCTGTTGGCAAGAAGCCTAATGATCACCATAGTGCATTCTAATAAAAGTATATACTTTATTGCATGTCTCTCCAATCATTTATTTTTATTTTAAATGAGCAATACAACAATATCATCTTTATTGTTGTCACATTCATATGCTGTTTCCTTCTTTTCTTAAAATGCACCATCTCTCTCTACTTGGTGAGATTCTCATCAAGTCCATCCTACCATAACTTTGGTCTTTGCCTTTGTCTCCCTAAAAAATAACATGTGCGGCCTGATCTTCATTCATAATTAATGAACATCAGAAACCTTCTTAAATGCACACATTTCACAGTGGCTTGTTAAACAGCAAGAACCTGGTCTGTGCATATTCTACTTGGCATAATGCTGTATGACCCTTGCCAGATCTTGCTCATTGTCTAATCTCAAACCCTTTCAACCAGTGTTGTCACTACTATGTAGCTTTTTCAGCATTCACTCCTGCTGCCTTTTCATTTATATAAGGAAACAATGACGACATTCTTCCAATCTTCAGGTACTGATGTAGTCATTCCAGTTTTATTCTTGTGATTTTCATTTTTTTTCTTTTTCTTTCATGCCTATTTTTTTTGCAAAATTCACTACTGACACCACTTTAAAGTGGTCTGTTCTATATTCCGAATATCTTACTACCTGTATACTCTCCAGTTCTCCTTGTCATATACCATAACAATCAAATCAATTACTTTTTAAGGTTATGTTCATTCTTTTGCCATTATACAGATAAACAATTACTCCAAAACATGTATTGAAAACCTGTTTTTCTAGAGTAAGTAGTATCACTATTTATTCCTTTTCTATACTATCTTCTCATTTACCACCATCTGTTCATGTTCTCCTAGTATTTTCCATGCATCACATTCATTCAGAATGCTGCACAGTTTTCCAAGAGTCATCTCCCTTTTATTACTATTCACTAGTGTGTTATGCACTTACCATAATAAACTATGTATATTGATTTCATACACATCCACAACAATCGAGATGACACAAATTCTACTTTCTGGTTCACATCTTAGCACTTGCATTCATTATTAAATCTACACCTTCAATTCCCTGAATGTAGTAAGCAACTCCACTTAAGTAGATCAGACCAAATCTATAAAGTCCTTCTTTTGTCTTATTTTAATGGATACAACAACATATTCTTATTTCTCTCCTCTCACATTCCCAGTCTATGCTATGGTCTTTATCAGATAAGCTCAGGAAAAATGAATTGAAAGTTCTGCTTAATGCTTTTTACAATATAGATAAGGCATAGATCAGGGGTCCCCAAACTTGACAACTTTAAGACTTGTGGACTCCAGAAGACCACAAATCTTAAAGTTGCCGAGTTTGGAGACCACTGGCATAGATGATCCAACTAGCCTTAATGTGGTCATTATGACATAGCATTCTTTATTGATGGTAAAGAGTTTTGATACAGAGCTTCTTTTTGAATATTTTGTGTAAAGAAGTTCTTATTGATCTCTCCCATTGTTCACACAATCTTATTGTAGGTGGATATACTGTAGGACTGTGCTGGTTTGCTAGCCAGTCACTAGTATTACTCTTCAATGTCTATGTCTGGCATAATGCTTGAAAAGGAGCATATTTAGACATATAGCTATGTGAGTGCAGGTTTTGAAAAAGTTTAACTGAATCTGTAGATTCAGATCCAAGATAAGAAGTAAGCTCATATCAAGAATACGATCAACAGAGATGTTTCCACTATTCCTTCTATCTCTTTCTATATATTGACATTTTCACTAGAGAAAATAGAACATATCATTGAAGTTCTGCAACCATGAAATCAACCTCTTAACAGATTTTTCTCCCTGATAAATAATGAACTCCCTTGGCAATGCCACAGGCCTGTTTCATTTGACCTTTTCTCTTCCTGACACTATGCAAATATTCAATAATAAATTACACATAATACTTCTCATTTATTCCACATTGTATGAGCTTCTAAACTTTTAAGCTATATCTCCCGAATTGGAGTGAGCTGATTTAGCCAAACTTTATGACACAATTGTTCCAAAAGTCCCCGAGAATGACTAAAATGCATGCAGAACATCTCTAGCTTCCAGGTCTAGCCATTCTTTCTAACAAATTGATTCAATGCTTTCCAAACACAGAAGTAATGCTTTCTAAGCATATTCATGAAAAATTGCTCTCTGGACAAACTACTGTTACCAAATCGCTTTATGCACTAAATGCTGAGATTTAGATATTCTGTTAAAAGTTCTATAAGATTCAGAACTCACAATTCAACTTTTGGCTTTTCTACAAATTCCACAATAAATTGGCAGAAAGAGAATTATCCAAATTTACATTTTGACTTAATTTTTTTAAAAAAAAATCAAATTTGTCATATTGTGGATATTTGGATTCTATCACCTGATATCGTGACAGTATTACAATCCTCTTTACTTTTAGCTTTTTAGATGATTGTGGTTTTAATACAGAACTTTCAAATTCAACTGAAAAATTTAATAGGATGTTAAACAGAGTGGAGATTCAAATTGCAATGTGACTTCTGCCTGTAGCAGATAATATTCTAGTCTTCTCTAAGAATGCCAGTATAGGTAGTTCTTGATTTATAACCACAATTGAGCTCAGGATTTTGGTCGTAAGTCCGGACAATTATTAAGCAGATTGTCATGTGACCTGATTCAACTGTACAAGTCACAAAGCAAGTTGACATACTTTTAAGTGAACCACATGGTGTTAAGTAAACTATGGTTGTTAAGCCAATCTAAAACACAGTCAGCATTTTGCTGCGGTGTGCCACAACTGTCAATGCAATCCTAGGCTACATCACCTGAGGAACAGCTTGTACCCTTAAGCTTCAAATATCAAATACAAGGGGATATTTAACATAGGAAGAAGTATGAATGCTGTATGAATGCTGGAATTCTTGTGAAGAAGCAGGTAAGAAGCTAATAGGAGTGATGAACCATCATAATTTCCAATGAAGTAGCACTATTAATGTTGTAAAATAAATTGTGATCTGTGTGAGTGTGTGTGAATGTGTGTGTGTGGGGGGGGAGACAGAAACAGAGATAGAGAGACTTTAAACACTAAAGTATGTATTGGTACATTAATTTATGAGGTATAATCCTGAGTTGACATATAAATAATATTTCAGTAATCAGAGCTATGTAAGGATAATTCGAGCCAGTTTACTAGCATTTTCCATCCTCAAAAATCAGCAATAATATCTAGAATTCTTTCTACCTTGACTTTAAAAAACAAAAACTGAAATAACAGCTCCACAGTTTTGGAGAATAGGTAAATTTCTCTAGAGTTAACTTAATGTGTTCATGGGGGTGGTTCAGATCTGTTTACATTTACACTGATCTTCAGCTGTTATATTGTCATAAATTATCTCGAATAGCGAATTCTTAAATTGATAGGCAAAGCTGCATCAAAGGAATGCTGAACTTCTTGTTACCAAGGCTACAAAAAATCTGTAGCAATAGATCTATTGAATCTATTGCTCAGGAGAGCCAATTATCTGAAACATTTTATTTGGAAAAGAGATTAGGATTAACACTGGAATTATCCAAGGTAGAAGCAATGATATGCCAAGAAAAGGCTTTCTGCAAACAGTTAGGGACACATTAAAGTATTAATTTGAAGAATTTAAATTTTTAGTTATTAATAACAATCTTTCTATTCTAAAATTCAAATACTTAATCACTATGGTTCCACTAGGAAAAATTCAAGGAATGTAGGCCTTCTAATAACATCTTGATAGTCAGAAGACTGGGGGCAATTGTAAACCATCTATCTAAGTAGGTTTCTCCAGGTACATCAGAAATCACATGCAGTTCAGCTCATGCAGTTCCTCAGGTTTACAAAAGGATGTTTCATTAAGAAGAGTTCAGAATTCCCTTTACATGAATATGCACATCCTCATTTGATTAGACATCCAAATGTCAGGTTTCACATTAAATCACAAGAAGGGAGCTGACAGATCTGTCATTATATCCTCTGTATGATATCCTCTATATGATATTCTATATTCGACAGCAAGCACTGAGCCACTCTTTCATCATCAATATCTCTTTGCTATGCAGACAGTCCAACTGCTCTTCCATGTTCATTTCAGTGTGCAGAAACATGAGTCAAAAGATAGTCAATCAGGTTTCTCCTGCATCATTTACCACAGAATTGTGATAAATCCTTAAAAAACTTCATTAAGTAAACTCAGTCACAGTTGTGTTTTCAGCTCAAAAAAGTAGCAGTCTAAAAAGTAATTGGAACCATTGTAAGTGTAGCAGGTTAAGTAGGAGTTAGAACAACCCATTGACATGGAACTTGGGTTAAAGTTGGAATCCAAATACTATATCTCGAAATTATTAATATTGAATGGGCAGGAGCCAGAAAATAGACGTAATGCCATATTTACTTAAGTTAACCAATTCACTATTTATCAAACTGCAGAAAGCCTGGCCAGGAAGATGTCACCAATATATTGGACCATGGAATAGAACATCAGATAAAATAAACTAAAATCATCATTACTTTTAGGAGGCTGCAGCTAGCAAAAAGGCTGGATCAATCTCAGTTTGTGACATGCTCAGGACACACTATTTGGAGAAGTATGTCTCACTTAACTTTTAGACTCTAGTCTAGTCAAACACGGTTACAAACATGGTTTGTAACTTCTAATCAGAAAGCTATTAGAAGCATTTCGTTCAGAAAATGCAGGCCATTTTGTTTTAAAAGGGCAAGTATTGGATTTCTTTTTAAGAAGCCTGCATTGGATTTTTCTGAGATGGGCAGAACTAGGACAGTACTGAAACTTCAATTGTCAGGCAAAGTGATTTCTCAATTCCAGGCAATCCTGAGAAAAGCAAACAATGTCATCAAGGATGAACATTATCTGGAAATTAGTAGATTAAGTCTGACTCTATTGTTCCTTCTGGACCCTTCAGCAACCATAAGAATTGAAGGCTTTAAAATGGTTCTGTTCCTCTCATTCAGGAATATATCAGATCATGTAATTTGAAAGCAGATGCTTCTCAAAACAAGATGAATTATGTGGTGCCTATACATGTCATGCACAAGCAACAGACCCACATGTGTAGAATTCAAGCTTGATGTCTATGGAGATTCTCAGTCATCCAGGTTGATTGTCCCAAAGGTTTTTCTTTGACTAAAAAAGTGAATGCTTATTACTTTATTTTTTTCTGCCTGTTATACAGGAATCTCTCCAGACTTTCAGACCCAGCCTGGGATTAGATAGATGACACTCTATAGAGCTCAAGGGGGATAGTCCTGGATCTCTTGAGGTTGTGCAAGGACTTGAGGCTAGTTCCAAGCTTGAGCCCCCACTTGTTTTCTCAACAGTACAATTGAAAATGGAATATTAGACCAGATGAATTCATAGCCTGATATGAAAGGCAGTTATTACTTATATTTCTGCATTTTTTTTCTTAGATTTTTCCATCCAAAGTAAGTATAGTTTTGATACTGACATATATGAATAGTGTCTTTCAATCTCTCTTGCACACAAAGATACACATCAGTTACTTTCAGATAAATATATATGAAAATGATATCAGATCCACATTTTAAGAAAATTGATTTAATTTGTAATATATTAGTATATGGATTGGAATAAAGCTTTTCTTCAGACTACAGATATGATGGAGCTCTTAACTCAAAAGCCATGTAGCAAAATATGGAAAAATTGCATATAAATATGAGAAAAAAGATATTTTCATTGCTTTTGTAACCTACCTTATAATATGTTGAAATTCTGTTTTAATATTACAATAATTTTCATAAATCTGTTAGAAAAGCCAATTTGTATATTTGTAGCATTGGTCAGTAGAATCCTATCTGCACAAGGCTTTGTGTGCTTGATGAGGATTGGGTTACTTTCCTTCTCCTCTTCCTCCTCCTCCTCCTCTCTTCTATGCAGAATGAAATAGTAGTCTTGGGTAAAGGATCCCAAAGGAGAGAGCAGTCTCTACAGCTTTCTCTCTAGGCCCCTCTTCAATTTAATTTTGATGAAGGGCAGAGCTGTATTCAATCTGGCCTCTTTTGCCCATTGCTGCCCTCTGATATGGTAGAGGTCAATGTTGAAGTAAGACTTAGCAACCAGTTTGATTGCAGTACTCCTTCCAGGCCAGCCGTATGGCCAGAAAGGTTGTTAGCTCCACCAATTAGAAGGTAGTAGTGCAAACAATCTCTAGGAGAGAGAGAGAGAGAGAGAGAGAGAACTACATCATTTTATCAGAAATCATAGAATGTTGATTATCCTTTCATTGGATATTTCAAAAGGTCTTCTCATGAATTTAAACTTTGATATTTACTAGTCTAATTATTTTAATGATTTCATCTCAGGATAAGCCCTGTAGATATCAGTGTGCATTGAAACACTGAGAAAGAACATAACTCACAGACTAATCTTGCTCTTTTTCACTAAAATTGTGAGATTTAAACATCAGCAAAATAAAAACATGTTGCATAAGCTTAGCTGATCCAATCGATTCTTTTCCCCTTTGCTGTATTTCAACAGTTTTGTTTTGTTTTAAATCCCCCCCTCCCCAAGGAGTATAATTCAAGGCAATCACAAGATGCTCAACCTCTCCTGCTGTTTCTTCTGCTGCTACTTGTTCCTTTTTCTTGTTATTCTGAGCTGAATCTCCACACAGCCATGTGTATCTTTGCCTGCTTTCTTGCCTTATTCGAACCCGGGAGCTGCCTTCCAGCTTGATGAATACAAACTGTTTGATTTGGAAAATGCCCACGCCTGTGAGAGCAGTTTGCATCTCTGAAGAGTTCAGATTCATTTGCTCCTCTTCCTTCTCTTTTCCAGGCAGGCAAGGCAGAAGCTGTATAAATAGCCAAGTCTGTGCTACCTCCAGTTTGAGATAATCCAAGCCTCTCAGAAGCGAGACATACAGCAGGGAAGAGCATCAAGCAGCTTCCAAAATGAAAGATGATGTATATTCCAGACTCAATCTCCTGACCAATCTTGGGAAGCTTGGATGGATTACAATAATACTTCAGCAAGGCTGCTGATATCCATTAAAAGCTGTCACTAACCAAGCGGGATAAGAGCTGGAGAGAATGTTATTCTTTCCACATCAGATTAATTTGAAGAGCTGATATCCTGGAAAGGATAAGACCTGAAAATTCGGATGGATTAAACTTTTTAAACCTTTGTTAGTGGAATGGGTGAGTGTTAAAGCTTCTTTTCATTTGCAAGAGGAAAATGGCATGATATTAATTCTTAACAAATCACAATTATAACACTTTGGCGATTATTTCAGAACAGATTACTGCTGCAAGAGTGGTACTTTTTTGCTGTTATATCTTAGCCATACTTAAAATCATCTATGCAAGCAAAGGTGTTGTTAAACTGGATAAGTTTGGATGCTAGGATATTAGACTCTTCTCTTCTGAAATAAATCTTACTGATGTACCTGTTTTTAAGTAAAATACATGGGGTTGAGCTGCATGATTCTAGAACGTATATTTTCATTTTCTTTCTCAACCTTTTGTTACACCAAAGCTTTTACACCACTGGGTTTTCACCGAAATCAGAATTCCATTCATTTCAACATTCCATTATTTTGAACATTGATAAGGGGAATAGAAGCCCCAGAATAAAGTGAAGTTTGTGAATGGGGTTTATAATTAATCTGTGCTACTTGATTCATCTCTGAAACTACTGAAAGACTAAGGGTCCATATTTTAAGGGTTCATACTTTTAAATGAAAAGATCATTAGATATTTTTGATTAATGAAGATTTAAAAAAAACACATATTGCTTTTTAAAAGGTTGTATATACTGCAATTTTAATTATGAGAAATATTTTCAATATAAAAAAGAATATATTTCAATTCTATTTTCATTTAGTACCTTTTGTCATAAAATTATTATAAAACAAAGTTACTATAGGCTTAAGATACATCTTAAGACTAAGTTCAGAGGAATGGCTAATAAGTAAGAGGCAATGTTGAAGATAAATATTAATTGTATCTTTATAAAACAGAAAACTATGCTTGCTTATAAAAAGGAATATTTTTTAAAATTAGCTTATATTTTAGTTATGAAATCCTATGAAATCTGAACACCAGCCTATTAACAGAGGCAAATTGTAACTGAAATCTATGATTAGCTATATGCTTAATTAATAGCAGACACACTATTACATTTTCTCCATTGAATAATGATTTAGCACCTCTGCCCATGCATGTTACAGTTCAAAACTAATTCATGACAAGTCAAAGAAAAGAGGTGAGATATTAAAACATAAGGATTTAAAAGAATTTAGAATGATAGAGAGAAATAAGAATCGAGAAGTGAAAGAGTGTGTTTCTAAAGAGCAAATAAACAAAAAATATATAATTTTGCTGTTTATCAATAAAAACTACAATATGAGAGTTCTGCAGGAATTTATTTGATATTAGTTCTTTTTCCTAATAGGTTCTGATAGACTCTGAGCAAAATATAGCATAACTAATTAAATAAAAAAAAAATGAAAATGAAATTTGTTTAATCCTGTTAATTTTCTAATGCATGTTTAACTCTATTCACATTTCCCTGGAAGTAAATCCATAGACAACCAGTGGAATATACTTATTTGTTTTCAAAAGATGGGGCTTGAGGGAGTTACATCACAGATCAGAGCATGTTTACTCTGGCATACTCAGTGTGCTTTGGTTTACAACTTTAGCACCCTTTCTGCAAACATTATTAAGCAAATTAAAATCTGTGTGTTTATTAAAAATAGGGTTGAAAATTTAACTGAGAATGAAAATAGTTTCATAGAAAAGACAAACTATTTAATGTTATTAATGAGAGTAGTTTCTTTAAAAGTAACCTTTAAAATTCAGTTTTCCACTTCTAATGTTCAGTCAAACAATTTCAAGTATTGAGATTATCTGCACTGAAAGTCTAAGCAAGATTATTTAATATTATAAAGAGGGGTCCAGAATATTTATCTCACAATCTCAGTTTTTACAATAATTTCTATTTTTGGATGGGAGTGGGCACTACATACACTGATTTCTCAATATGAAACATAATTTTCTTTTTATTTTCTTGGAGGCTGATTCAATGCAGAAAAAATGGCCCCAATTCTTTAGAAAATGTTTCATCTGTATAAATTGCACTGCACGAAAACAGATTTTCCTCTTTATAATATCAAAGCAATAATGCCTACTAATACAAACAAGTGATAACAGACTCTTATAATGGTAATTCAGTATAATGTTGTCTTATCCTTTAGTAAATTGATACAATTTCCTCTCACAGTAAGATCAAATTTAATATGTGGCATTTATGTAACAACTATAGCTATTAGTTTGCTGAAGTTGTTAGAAGACATTCATCTTTTCAAAGTGCAAATTGGCTTCAATTTAAAAGAATTTGAGGCAAACAATCACACTTGAGATTCAGGAAATTCATACCTCGCATGTTATGTCATTACATGATTATACACAGGATGATTATTGTTTCTGTCAGGAGCTTCAGAAACAAAGAAAACACATCTGTCAAATTTAGAGATAATTTGATCCACTTTGGATGTTTCTGTAAGGTAATCTTGCTAATTCAACTAGTTTATTCCTGAAGTTTTGTGTCCTTTTTGTTATAAATAAATGGATGATGATGATGATGATGATGGTGATGGTGATAGTGATGATGACAATGATGATACCATCATTTGGGTGAACACTGTGATTCCATTTCACCCCAATAACATAGTCCTTTCCTCTGCCCATAAAGTAGACTACCATTAATGGAGGAAAATTCTATGCATGTGGCAGGAAAGGGGGGAATATAGCAGAAGACTTGGACGCCTCTTATGGCAATTAAGGAAATGAGCATTTTAAAACCAAACTGATGAAAATATCACTTTTTTTTGTTTCACCCCTGAGAGGCTGCTGTATAAAATCTAAGAAGAGACACTTATCACTTCTGCAAGGTAGTTTTGAGCACACTTTCTGTTTTGGGTGCTGCTTTAGGTAGCTGATGTGCCATAGATTTTAGCTAAGTAGATTAAGAACATCAGTTTAAGACACATCCGTCCTCTCTGAAACCTCATCTGCAAATTTTAGGAAATGATCTGAAGCCTGTTTCCTGGCGATATTATAGGAAATCTGATAGCAGAAGTCATCTGCTTCCCTTGACTGTTATAGAATAGTTCATCATACAAGGAACAGCTGTTCAGTAAAAATTAAGTACAGTTATATGGATATAAGGCCTGAACTGGGTTGTTTTATGGTGCCAGAGGAATGGGATTAATCTATTTCCTCGTGCATCAGTTCTAAATGGAAACTCTGACACTAAAAATTGCTATTTATTGCTTGAAAGGAAACTAGAGGTGTCGTGTTAATTTTTTAATGACTTTTCCCATTTTTAGGAAAATAGCAACTCTTTTGTAGGAATGAATTAGATTCAGCCATGGAAGACTAGTTTCACCAATAAACAAGTGGAGGCAATCATCTTGTGTGTATAAAAAAGTGTGAGAGGAAAGAACTATGTGCCATTCACTTTCCTTGTATCCTCTCAATACAAGGATGTTGCCTTATTAGCATAGTGAAGATATCTGGGATAATATTGAACCAAGATTCAACTGCCAGTCAAATCAGCTTTTGTACACAGAATGGAAGAGATAGCTCCATTTTTATGCGCACTTTGGAAACGTGTCTTACATTAGCCATGAATTCACATATTAAGTACTTTGGCTAAGGTTGTTGTTTTTGCTGATTATTTTAATTTTAAAAAACAGAAATAAAACAAAGTATCCTGATTTTTTTAAAAAAGCTGGCCTCACCATTACCACTATTTGTACTCATACTGATTCACAAAATAGTAAAATAGTGTTCAAATCCAGTTCCAGCTACATATCTAGACATAATTTTAATGACAATTTAACATCCCAGATCACCGCTGAGGGAGCATTCCAAGTCAGAAGAGGTTTAATCATAAGTAATAAAGACAATGTGCTGAAACATTGTAGAAATGGAATGAAATACAAATCATCAGAATCTGGATTGGTTGATGAGCTGAAGGAGATGTGCAGAGAAAACTCTCAACATTTCAGGTGCTTTTACAAGTCTTTATCTGCAGCATCCTAAAATAATTTAAAATTTGGTGGTTCAGTAAATATCATTAAAACACAGTTGATTTAGATGATAATTTTTTTTAAATAGGTCCAAACTGCTTTGCAAGTATTTCAATATTTGATTTTATTAAATCAAATTGTCAACTAAATCTATTTATCTGTCAATTGCAATAAAACATATATAATTATTTGCTTTTTTCATAGTTTATATTACATTATATTATATTTTCATAGTTTATATTATAGTATAACAGATGGCTTGAAAGTGGAATTTCACAGATGATACTATCTATATATCAGTAACTTTCTTCAAAAACTGTTGGTGTATCCAAGTTCTCTCTAGAGCCAATCTTCTTTGTCCTATATTTTTGAGCTAAACTTTTTTTCAATAAAGCAACCATTGAACCATATAGGACATTATAACGTTAACTTGCTGAAAAGTACATAGGGTATATACATTTCCTGTGGGCAATGTATATAATGGGGTAATTTTCTAGCTTCTTGGAAAGTTATGTTGCCCAGAGTTGGTTTGACTTTAATTAGAAAATTATAGAAGAGCTAAGGTAATGAAAGAAATATTCTTGTCCATTGGTACTATAGCCTGGCTTTAATTTAATGTTGACTATTTTAATCATTTATTCACACAGTATTTCATCCAGAAATACAGTATAATGGATACAGTGACATTTTTAACTAGTATTTTATTGCAGCAATTGTAGCCATTTGGATTGCTAAAGCTAATGACGGCTCAAAGTCTGTTTTGCCATTTCTCATGGGGGTGGGGTATTTTCAAAGCACATCAGAAATTATTTTTCTTTCACCAGTATTTTAAGCTTATTTTGCCATGCCATTGCTATTCCACATTATTCTACTACCATATAATTTCTCTGGATGTCGTCAGTACTCAGCCTGGAAAAAAATTTCAGGAGGAATTCCTTTAGGAAAAAATCATTTAAGAATTCACCGAATTGGGTGGAGGGGAGGATGCAAATTGAAAGATTATTATAATGAAAGACCCACCATTCAGACTCACCTATGAATTACCAAGCATTGAAGTAAGTCAAAGATCACTCTCCACTGTGAAAATTTCACAGAGAAAATTTCAAAAGCAAAAGCTTTTTAATCAAACTGAGTGAGATCTGGTAGAGGGAAATGCAGGATTTTTTTTGTCTAGTACTGAAGAAATCTCTTTCTACTTTATGGCTTAAACATCTGCAAACTTCTTTGCTTCTCCTTGTTTTTTTCAATCTTTCTTCAGCTTTTTTTCTCTTCAGATTTGCATTTGATTTTCTTCTCATAAATCTGTTCTGCTGAAGTAGCACCCACTTTGTATATTTATATATACTTATCAATGTAAAGTATTTTGTGATAAATACTTTTTGAAAATATGCAGGAATGCTCATTAGAGGAAAGGGCTTCAATGCAAATTTCAGCTGAAGTCATAGCTGGCAGAAAATCTGGTTTTATTGCTACATCATCAGTGAAGAACAAATATGACTCTCTCATCTCAGTTTAATTTTAAAAATATATTATTTCCAAGTCCTCAAATTTATCTTTGTGAGCTAATTTTTTTAAAATGCAATATTTCTCTTCCTTACTTCATCTAGCTGATTTTCTTTTTAACATTTTTAAAAAACTATCACTTAATTCTCTGTTACAGTAAAATCAGTCATTATTTCATATCTGAAGAAAGTTTTCTGCTTGTTCTACAAAGTTCAGTTAAGAGTGAATCCAAGAAGTTAAGAGTGAATCCAGTTAAGCCAAGAAGAAGTCTTTAATATTTTGAAAAATTGGCCTTTGTTTTGATGATTTGCTGTTATCAGTTCTAGGAAGCATGGACATAACCAATAGCACAATGAAGAATCTTATAATGAGAAACAGTCATATAGCCCTTTAGTTGGCAAATCCATATCTTTGTTCAATAAAAAAAAAATCTACTAAATCATCCCCAGCCACCATCTGAAAATCTGTAAATAGGATATCCATCACATGATAGCATGATTGTCAGGAAATTCTTTTTAATGTTCAGCCTTTCTTTTAAATTTGATCTATTGATCTTTTCCCCTAGAAAAATAGTTTCCCTCTTTCCTGGAGCAATCATTTAGGTCATTAAACTGAGGACATCTCCCTCTTTTGCCTTCTTTTTAGTTAAACGTGCACAATTCTGTTGATGATTCTTCATAGGACTTCCCCTCTGATTATCCTAGCGGTAATCCTCTAGCATTTAATTCTCTAAATATGCTCCAGGTTTTTTTCCTTTTAAACTGTGGTCCCAAGAATTGAACAGAATATTTCAAGTGCAACTGAAGTACCAAATTTTTGTTTGTATCCTGCTAATGGTCCACTGGAATGTCTATATTCTTTAACATGTACTCATGCCAAATCTGAACCTGTGCATTTGATTTTCTCAACCATGATATAGCTCTTTATATTTGTCATAGTTAAACATCATCCTGTTGTATTTGAACTGTCTGTCAAGGTCATTCTGAATTATGCTTTCATTCTCTAAGATGTCAGAAAACCTCCTTAGTTTAATGGCAATTTAACATGGATTTCACTCCATACAGTAAGTCATTTATAAAAATCAGAACTGATTTAACCACACAAAATTTCTTAGAAGGCTTCAGAAATTTTTGTATAAATATGATTAGGAGACTAAGATCTAAACAACACGGGAAGGTGTGGAAAAGGTGGAAAAGGGGCTAATTGAACTTATTAGAATTAAAGGCTGCCTGAATAGTTGTCTGAAAGGAAATTTTAGAAGATGGTTTTTGATATGCACTTGGTTCTAGATGAATCTATATTTTCTCCTGAAATATCTGATTCACAATTTGATAAAGACTGATCTGAATTTAAAAGTCTAAGAGATGCCATGATACAAAACCACTTCCATTTTTTGAGACTGGGTCTTCAGTTATAACCACACTCAAAGACAGAGGTAGCCTGGAGATATTTATTCTGCACATTAATGATAATTCAATTCTTTGTGCAATATTAGATAATTCCCATACACTGTATATGGGGCTATTTTGGAAAGCTGGGTTAAAATGCAGCAATGTCTTTCAAGAGATTTTATAAATGTGATTCTGAAAATGTTGTTGTTGTATCAAAACATTGCAAAACAGCTACATTTGTACCCTTTTGTGCTTCAAAGCACCTTTTTGGGGACATGAATACAAAGCACCTCACAAATTCCATTGATTATTTTCATTTATATCCTGTCCTTTTCCATGAGAACTCAATATTTCCTAAAGGGCTTTCCCTTCATTTTATCTCTACTGTCTCAACCCCAAGAGATGCTTTGAGCTTAGAGACAGATTGCAGCTCTATTTTTGAATTAAAAAATTGTCACATTTGTGAGAAGGTATTTAGATATTCTTGTATATACCGCAGTGTGTGGTATTTTTACAAACACAGAGTCAGGGATACAGTGTGGGGGTAAACTGAGAAGTTATTTTTGTAAAGGACTGCAAAGTAGGCAGTCAAATTCAATCTATGAAAAAAAGAAACATCTTGAATTGAAATTAAGACTGCAATATGTGGATGAAAACAAAACTGGATTCCTCCCCCAGTCTCCCCCTCCCCCCCATACCATATATATTATAAGACTCCTGCTAAAATAGAACAGCAGAAATGTAGAAAATGCAGAAAACATTTTGCTGAAACATCAATTCTGAGAGGAAGGCTAGAAGATGCTTAGTGTCAGTGTTTCCCAATAGAATTGGCTCCAGTTTGTCACTGGACAAAATGCCTCCTTTGATTGGTTCCTAAAATTGTGAGACCTGTTGGTTTGCCTGGCAACCAGAATACTAAACACAGTCACGAAGCAGCACTGCAGCCTTTTCCTGGAAAGCCTGCAGGTGTCATTTTAATTACCTTCCAAAGCATTGTGGGAAAATAAACCATCCTCCTCAAAGATTCATTGAGGGAGAGTCATTAAATTAGTGACTTAAAGGTGTCTGGGGCAATGGAAGTGCCAGCTTGTTTATTATTATAAATAAATAAAAATATTTTTCAGGGTTCTAGGAATTGTCACCTTTACACTGTTGGAGATTGAAGTGTTCTTGCAACATGGGAATGTTCCTGAAAGTGGGAATATGATCTCATGCATAATTAGTGGGGCAGAATTTATGAGTATAACAAGTTATTTATTTGAGGGAATGCATTATAGGCAAAGTCCAGAACCTAGGTAACTCATCCTATCAGGAAGAAAATCCAAGACTCCATTTGCTTAAGAAGTAGGGTAAAAAGAAGCAGTCGTGGATTACCAATCTGCTAGACAAAGAACAGACTGAAAAAAAGGAACAAAGGGTAAATACTTAACTCTGAATGCAAGTTCTACTTCCCTCTTGCATTTAGAAGGATACAAAATACTGAAGTATTTTCAGTTTAGTCTGTCATACAAATACGGCACAAGAGTCCAAATATACCAGATGAAGGTGTGGTTGAACAGAGAAAAGGGCAATTGCAGGCAGAAAGCAATCTGAAGGTCACATGTCAGTGAATTATACAAGAAATGAGGAAGGGGAAAGAAAATGAGAAAAAGTCCTACACATCCCAGTTATACAGGCTTTATACCAGAGATTCTAGAGAACCAAAGTAATGTTAGGCAATACTCATAAAGCATGGGCCCTGTTCTATCTAAAAGTAAGTTCTTCTATTGCTTTTATCAAGGAAGTGGCTTCATAACGAAATATGAGCCTCAATTAAAAAGTTTCAGACAAAGTATATCTAACCTAGTACTAATATTAGATTTTTCATTTTTAAGAGGACATATTTCAACGTTTTAAATGATCCATTTTTGCAGAGAACAGCAGGCTCCATTTTTAATGACAGGAACAGTTCAATCATTAGAGGTTGAGACCTTCCCACTATAATTGTAATCCTGGCCCAGTTTACCATTTAAATAATGGGTTGCTTTGACAAATGTTGTAGTGAGTTACAAAGAGGAGTGGGCATGTCTATGCTTAAAGTGTACACTATGTATTTGACCTTGCAAATTTTATGCTGTATTTTCCCCTTCTCACCTATTCATCTGCATATGTTTTCTGAAATTCTTGTATTGCTGGCTAGTTTAGAATTTGCAGGATGGATACCAAGACTGGAGAACATTAAAGGAAGTGCCAGGATTGAAACAAACAACTTTATGTTTATTGAAATTGTCCCCATCCACTTACAGTACCAGTATAGTACCAATCTCCCACAATGTGCCCAAGTAGTGGGCCTCAGAATTTGACTGATGAAGGGCTTGATTTCACTGGGCAAGTTTTATAGCCCTGCAAACTCTTTCTCCCCCTCTAACCTTGTTTGGTTTAGACATCAGAAAGAGAAAGTTATATATTAATGAGAATTAAGTATCTAATAGGCACTGTACACTTGGTACAATAAAAGAGAGGAACAGTTACAGGATCTGGGACTGGAACAAAAAATGTTATTTCATAACTTGAGAGAATAAATAGGAAGAATTAACTTGTCTAAGCATCCTTAAAATTCAGGTTAATAACGGAATATCACACCTATATCTATTATAAGGATGGGGTACTAACTGTAAAATTGGAATCAACTATATGGAAACTGAAGAATACTGAAGAACTTTAATTGAATGGCAACAGTCTTACTATTTGCCTAAGCCCACAACAGCTTCTTAGCTGTGCTTTCTGCAGGAATAATTAGATGCAAGGGGATTGGGTGTGCATGTATTAAGTTATATGAATGTCAAAATTCTTTCATTCTTAAGACTGGCATAGATATATACCAAGGGTCTTCAAACTTGGCAAATTTAAGACTTGTGGACTTTAACTCCCAGAATTCCTGAGCTAACATGACTGGAGAAGAAATTCTGGGAGTTGAAGTCCGAAAGTCTTAAAGCTGTCAAGTTTGAAAACCCCTGGTATATACAGACACCAGGCAGAAAAGGGATTGACATTAATACATCTTTACAGTTGAAGATCAGAGAAAAAAAGGCTCTCTTATACATTTGGCATCTTCATTTCCTTAGTGATATTCTGACTGTCATGAAAGTAACTGTTCAGCAACCACAATCGGTTAACAAGCTCTGCTGAAAGATTTGGGAAAGTCGAAGTTACTAGTAATGGGAAGAGAGCAGCCCAAAGAATCCATCCGTCTCTAGAAGTCCTTCCCCCACTTCTCTTTTTGACACCTAACCCTTTTGAAATCAGAATTAGAACCCCATCCAGGGCAGTTGAATCACATGAATTGTAGTCTTTTTTTTTCTCTTGATAGGAAGATTTTACTGAGCATTATACCTGTTTTCCCCAGCTGTTTTCCAATATCAATATACAATTTTGGCTGCCTAAGCAAGAGCAAGTTTAGAGGTATCTTTCCTTTTCTTTGTTGATGGCTGAGATAATATTCATTGGTGATACAAAACTGAATTGTATTTGCACAATGTGTGCCAAGTGGGAATTGTGAATGTTTGTTCATTACAAAATAATTGCCTCTCTGCAGGTAAAATGGATAAAATTGGATTGCTCGGAGTATGAAAATAGAATGCCCCTTTCCTTCTCAAAGAGCTGACAGTGCCTCAATATCCATTACTAAGATCTTTTTTCTCTCTTACTTTTTTTCCCTCCCCCTCCTCCCATCTTTATCTGTTTGTCTTGGAGACTCTCTGATGCCAGCAGAAGAATGAAGAACTTCTCCAGGCTGATGAGAAATGGCATTGCAAAGCTGGAGGAAATATTCCTCCCACTGACTGAAGTAGGATGCATGCTAAGGCTTTGACTACTGGTGAAAGATTGAAGCCTAGAGAAAACCTGCCCACTTGGCAGAGAAAGATGAACTGGATAATCTTCACGCCTTCCAAAGAGAATTTAGTTTCTATGCTGAATTTAATCGTTGTGGTATGCTGGCAGATTTTCTTCTCCTGATGCACTACTGCATGGTAAGGCCTGGTTCCTTCCTCACACAGAATGCTATTTGTGATACAGCAGTTTGTTATGGTTCTTGTTTCCATTTTAATTGTAAAACACGTGTAAAATGGTCTTCCTTCCATTATTCTTCTGATGGGTATTAGTGCTTACCATTATCAATCAAATGTTTATGACACTGAGTTTAAAGTAGTTTAAATGTAGTGTTTTGTAGTAGTTTGAGATTTCAGATGATGAGTTTGTGACCTTACCATGCATTTATTTGTGAGTTGTTCATTGGTTTCAATTAAGACTATAAATGAAAAACAGGTCACAGAATGTTTTTTTTAAATCTGCTGCCAGTCTAGCATGGTACTTTCAAAATAGTCTTCCGCAAGCTTCACCCTCCTGCATATAATAAATGATATGCCCACAAATGCCCTGTGAATAGGAAAATATAGATTACTAGGTAAAAACTGGTCTAAAACCATAATAAAGTTACTTACTGTTTAGATAGCAAGATGTAATGAAATGTTTGACTCTGTAGGCATGGTGAAACAGAGGATAATTGGATTTTTAAAAATTCAAGATTGATTAACCACCATCCTCACCAGTGGTGGGATTCAATTTTTTTTTTCCTACCGGTTCTGTGGGCATGGCTTGGTGGGCATGGCAGGGGAAGGATACTGTAAAATCTCCAGTCAGAGGTGGTATTTGCCGGTTCTCCGAACTACTCAACATTTCTGCTACTGGTTCTCCAGAACTAGTCAGAACCTGCTGAATACCACCTCTGATCCTTACTTATTTTGATCTCATGCATACCCATGACTACACAATAAAAGGAATGTGTCAATCACACAGATGCTCTTTTCCAGCAATTTCCACAATTGCAACTATAGTTTCTTATAACAGAAATCACCAGATAGCATCTTCAAAAATTTCTGGAAAAGCTGTATTTTCACTACATGCTCCTCTGTTCAGTATGGTACATGTTTAAAAAAGTCACAGTGAAGCAAATGTAACTTCAGCCTGTTCTGTAGGTAAAATATGAACTTTACACCTTTTTTCTCACAGCTGAAGAAAGTATGTTAAGCAAACCTACAAAGAGGCTGAATCCCACAAAAGTTAGGTAAATTTGTTTGGCATCAAACTGAAGATTTCCTCTTGATAAAGAAACATATTTTATGCTTTGGTAGATGACTTTGGGTCTTTGTATATTTTTGAATTAGCAAAAATTTGTGACTAGATTAGTCAGATAAAAGGATGGCCAGAATGTAACTTTACATAAGAAAATACGATATGTGTGAATCAATTTTTAATTAAAAAGACCTAAGTGAAAGATTTCATATTTGTAAACGTATTTCCCTGATAACACTAAAGGACAGGTGTTGAGAGGCATTTCATTTCTGCAATTTTTAGAGCAATTTCAAATACCATCCTAAGCTTGATTCAGAGGATCCATGTTAGTCAGTATAATTGATTGATTATGCACCATCAAGTTGTTTTCAACTCCTACCAACCACACAGATATATTTTCTTTTCTAATCTGGTCTTTCAAGTCTCCAAAAAGTGCATTCATCTTCACTGTAACAAAGTCCCTCCACTTTTTTGGTGGTGGCCTTCCTCTTTCCTTCTGATCTTCCGGGTGTTAGAGCCTTTTTCAGAGAATTTGCCTTCAGATAATGTAGGATATATTCGTCCTGGTCATTAGTATTATTTACTGTTAATGAGGAACTACAATGTAAACACAAGAGAGAAAGGCACTAAGTTAAAACTTCAGTGTCTTTGATGCTCTCTGAGCTTGGTTTTTTTTCTCACAGGCATTTCATTGCCAAACTAGCACTGATGTTACCCAATTTGGTAATGAAATATCTGCAAGAAAACAACCAAGCTCAGATAGTACCAAAGATCTCAGAGTTCAACCTAGAGCTTCAAATATTTTCTTCTTTTGTTAAGTTGACGCCCTTTGAAAACCCTGAGTTTTACTCTGAGTTGAAACCTTGAAAAAGCATAGCATGAGAATAAGGTCAGAAAAGAGTTTATTTGGCAAAATTAAATTCTGGATTGTTCAAAGGATGGAGGGGAAAAACTGAACAGATGACATGAACATTATAGACTTATATAAGACACAAATTGTGAAGATATAAAACTTCAATCAGAAAGAAGAGTCTGGGTTAACAAATTGCAGTTGTTGTACTTGTGTGAAATGCTCTTTAAAAATACTACCTGATGGCCTGGTGTGCATAGCATACTAAGGCAATGGCCTGGTGTGCATAGCATACTAAGGCAATGACTGGATTTCCCACAACACATACAACCGCAAGCTAAGCTAATCTATATTTTTTCTAGGAAAGACAGTCCTTGTACCAGTTTTTATAACAGTACTGTAAAATATTTTGGTTCTAGAAAAGCTGCATTTATCCATGCTCAGGACTTCAAAAGGAAGTCAAAAAGTGTGTGTGGGAGGGGGAAATCTGCTGTATATTCCTACACACACACACATACACACACACACACATTCTGGCTGCCTCCCTTCCAGTGATGCCTTGTCTGCCCCAGTTTCCACCATGCAGTATCTTCTCAGCATCACTTCACAGAAAAGGGAAGGCTCCCTTCCAACTCCCACCACCTGGCCAGTCTTCACAAACGGGCTCCCCAGAAGAAGAAAAATACATCTAACCTCCTTGTAGGAAAAGCAAGCCTTTTAATGAAAGAGAAAAATAGCTGCAGAAGAGATAGACACCCCTTTCCATAACAAACCCTTCATAAGGTTGCCAAGAAGGGAGAGAAAAGGAACACGTGTACGAGCATTTTCATTGCATGCTGAGAGGGCTGGCAAAGACTGGAAAAGAAGACAGCTGACACCAAGGATGCAAACAGTGCTCCCAAATAGGAACAACAATGTTTGCTGCAGGGTCTGTCAATATATTCAGAGCTCAGGTGCAAGAAGTTCTGCCAACAGTTTTTTGTCATTTACAGTCATTGTGTTATAAGCACTTGCAGGAGGACTGACTTCAAGCCTGGTGTGATTTAGGTGCCCCTGCAGCCAATCAGGGTTAGGAAAGAAGCTGTGTTTAGCAATGAGCTCTATAACTGAGAGCCTGGCTTTTCCTGTTGCTGTTTCTCTCTAATTTGTTTCTGAGGAGGCAGGCCGAGCAGGTGGTGTAAGGCAAATGTGTTATTCGGACAGGGCTACCATATGGTATTTATGCAACATGGCTGATCTGCTGAAGGTATTTTAGCCCAATATAAATTTGCAGCCATTTAAAGTTGAATCTTTTCTCTCCTTAACTTCAGAGCTGAATGCCTGAATGCCTGATAAGCCTGACATAATTTTACCAACTTTCATGTTTCATATCAACATATCAAATTGTTCAATGCACTATGTCCTCCAGAAAAATCTTCTGGCATAACCAGTAAGGAGCAGAACAACTAGGGAGGAGTGCCCAAAGTTCCCGTCCACAACAGAATTCATAAGGATATTCCTCTCAGGTCCCTAGTAAACCAAAGTGATGATCTGGCTCCACCAAAAAGAAAAGGGCACTTAAGGCTGATAATATCAAGTACCCAATCTATTTCAATAATGTCTCATTCAGCTCCACAGTCTTCAGATCACCAACTCCATCTGGTTAAAATACTAAGCTCAGCGTGCGTTCCACTATATGCTGATGCCAGGAACCAGCTGGGGTAGATATATAATTAATCACTGTAGGCAGGAAATTCTGAGCCAGCTCTGACAAGGCAACCTCAGTGTGAACACTGAAATCCCCCAGGCGAAGATGGGTAATTTATACCATGCCTGAGATTAATCTAACTAGCTTGGGAGACAGCTAGCCAGCAGAACAGACTATATGATAACTATATACCTTCTCTATCCTAGGAACTTCCTGGATAATAGCACACACTCAAAATTTTGGAATCTATTGATTAGAACATCTAGTTAATGGAATTTCTAGGTGCCAGGACTCTTATGTCTCTTTGCTTTCCAGTTCTAGGATTCAAAGTAGTCCAACAGAGATAGTTGGGAGAAATAAACTCCTCTCATCTCCCCTTCCCCCAGTCAGATGTCTCTGATACACACCGATAGAATTCTCATCCAGGATGAAGTCTGAAATGAAAGATAGCAATAGTAATAATACTTAGACCTATATACTATTCCATAGTGATTTACAATCCTCTCTAAGCATCAGCATATTGCCCCACAGCAATCTGGATCCTCATTTTACTGACCTCAGAAAGATGGAAGGCTGAGTCAACTGCTGGGAGTTGGCAGAATTAGCCTGCAATATTTTATTCTAACCACTGCGTCACTATGGCTCAGTTTATGGTTTACCAGCAGTTGATCTGGCATAGAATGGAATGGAATGGAATGGAATAGAATAGAACAGAACAGAACAGAACAGAACAGAACAGAACAGAACAGAACAGAACAGAACAGAATAGAATAGAATTCTTTATTGGCCGTGTGATTGGACACACAAGGAATTTGTCTTGGTGCAAATGTTCTCAGTGTACATAAAAGAGAAGATACACTCATCAAGAGTCAAGAATCATAAAGTACAACACTTAATAATAGTCATAGGGTACAATAAGCAATCAAATCACACTAGGAAACAGTTAATATAAATCATAAGGATACAAGTGACAAAGTTACAGTCATACAGTCACAAGTGGGAGGGAATAGGTTGGAAGAGCCATTTTGATTGTTATCTTAAGTCCATTGGTTAGAAAGGAAGTAAGACCAGCTTTCTGTCCTGCTTTCTCTGCAATGACTGGTTGCAGCCTCCTAGCCCAGGAGTCGCCAACCTTTGGGACCTCAGGGACCACCAAACTCATAATTTTAAATCCCAGGGACCACTGACTGGTTCTGTGGGCATGGCCTAATATGTGGGCGTGGCTTTGTGGTCATGTAACTGGCTAGGCATGGCTTGTATGTAAATATTATAAATACTTATATAAATATTGATTTTTTTTATTTAAAAAAGAGCAACTTTTATCCAAAAGCAGGCAAAACAGGCAGGCAGATTGAGTTGCTCACAGAATCACAGATTCATTCAGAGATCTATCTATCTGCCATCGGCTAGCTCAGTCTATCACATAAAATTTGCTTGCCATGAGTCTGCACTGAATAATAGAATCTTCAGTCCTAAGGAAGTTTTGGGTCTGCTTAAAAGCAGAACCAAAGATCTAAAGACTAGCTAGAAAGCAAGAAATCCAACCATTTCCTGCTTCCTAGCTAATCTAAAACTCCGGCACAGCAGAACAGCTGATGGTCAGAAAAAGGAAAAAATAGCAATTTAGCAGTCAAGTTTGCCAGGTAAGGAGTGAGTGGGCGGGGAGGGTTCCCGCAGGCCATGTGGACGGCGCAGCCTTGTGTCCCCATGCAGCCTGGATTAATTGCTTTGGGGGGGGAGTCTTCTGGGCGTGAGATTTCTCTGTGGCCCATCAAAATTTTGTGGGCCGTGGCCCAGCAGTTGGTAACCACTGTTCTAGCCTATCTCCCTGTCCTTTATTACTTCAATACTCTTTCCCAGACACTTTCCCATTCCTTACTGTTCATTAACTTCTGACACTTCACTTAATAGTAAGTTCCAGTAAAAGCAGCAATCCAATTTCCTTCCATCAAAAACTGCACCTATATTTGATATACATGCACCAGAAATATAATACAAAGAGTGCTTTAAGAACTAAGGCCTCTCTAAGGAGCTTTTGAAAAATAGCTCCCTTTGATGTCATTCAGGGCAATATTCTTTAAAATCAAAGCTCCATAAGATTGACTAGGCAACCCATGTCTCTTTGGGTCATTGCTCCAAAGTTATTTCCTTACTTAATAGATCACATATGGAGAAGAAAGCATGGGAACAGGAACAACTTCTGACTTCCTGCCCATTGAGTTTCCTTGTGGGAAGCTGGCAGGAAGCATCAGAAATCTTTAGCACTAGCTGAGAAGAGTATGTGGGGGCTTCCTCCCACCCTGTCTCCCCACTTCCCTCCTTCCTATTCCTTCCTCCTTCTCTATTTCTTTCTTTCCGCTTCCTTCCTTTCCCTTCCCAGCAGGCAGGCAAATGGCTATTGCTGGGTGGGGGAGGGAGCTAGAGATTGTGAGAGTGGCTGGGAAATACAATATTCAATATAAGCATCATGTGGCAGCAGCAGCAGCAGCAGCAGCAAGCCAAGTACAGCAGAGCTAATAGCACTAAAGGAACCACAACATCCCCAAATTTTATGCCCTTGGAACTAATGGGTCTTGGATTTGGGATACATTCTGTAAGTTAGCCCATTTGCGGTACCTTGGTTCAAACTTTGTTGCCCTGCAATGCAATGTTTCTAGCCCAATTAAAGATTATGACAATGAGAGTTTTAGTAGCGTATAGATGAAGCTTTGAGCCAAGTCAAAGGAGAAGACAGTGCTCTGTGGAACACAGGGGTATTTTGGGACTGCATGCAAATCTTCAGATGTGTAATATTCTATCCCTCACACTCTACCTAAGTGAAATGGTTCTCTTCTTTTTAGTCTCTGTGGAATCTAGTGTGGATGGAACTAAGGACATGCTTGGGCTTTGCACAGATCTAGTCAATGATGTAAGAATATTTAGTATAGCAAGTTAAGCTGCTTCACAATAGAGATCCTTCTCCTCCAACAGTAAACAATACTGTATATTTTAAGTCACACAGAAAACTAAGTATGGAAGTAGTTTTTCATGCTTCTCTGAAGGTTTTCTTAGAATATAAAGTATGCACGTAAATAGGCATCTCATCATTAGCATTAGCAACCTTGCAGATCATGAAGGAAGTCAAACAAGATTGTTTAACTTTAACAATATATAAGTTTTTAGATGGGAGATTACTAGGAAATATATGTGTTTTGTGCCAGATTGGGAAATTAAAAATAAAATCCCACAGGAAGATTGTGATAAGCTGTTTTTGTACTACAGCCAGGAAAACTACATACTATCAGGATATTTTCTTTTTGAAAAATACTTTTTATTGATGAGATTAACAATATTAAAAGTTAATAAAAACTAAAATCAGAAAGAGAAAGGAAAATAGAAAAGAAAAATAAAAAGTGCAAAAAAGGAAAGAAAAAAGAAAAAGGAGCAGAAAAGAAGATATATGTAAAAATAAATTTTAAAAAATGACTCCTGATCCTCCTTCAACAAGTGCAGGCAAATGTAATATTTCCAGACTCCTTATAAGTTTGCATGCATAATTCATTTCTTCCCATAATTCCTTCATCCGTTCACAAATCCAAAAATTGCTGTCACGTCTGTCTAAGTATTGGCAAAAAAATCAATGAAGAATTTTCAGAATTTTATAGAAGTATTTCATATATAAAGCCTGATCAAACAAGTCTGATCTGTTTTCAACAAACCCATGCTGGCTACTAGTTATAATTTCATTTGTTTCTAGATGTTCATAGATCTGTTTTTTAATTATTTTTTCCTATATTTTCCCAGATACATTAGACTGATTGGTCTGTAGTTTCCTGGGTCTGGTTTTTTTTTTTTTTTTTTTTGGAAGATGGGAATCACATCAGCTCTTTTCCAAACCTCTGGCAGTTCCCAGGTATTCCAGGACTTTTAAATATATGGTACAATGGTTCTGAGATAATATCTGCCAGCTCCCTCAGAACTCTGGAATGTAATCCATCAGGTCCTGGTGATTTATATTCATTAAGATCAGACAGATGTTTTCTTACCATTTATTTTAATTTTATTTCTGGTCTGTCTTTTACAGTTATGTTTTGGGTAGGTTGGGCTATAGTTTCTTTTTGCTGGAAGACTCATGCAAAGAATGACTTAAGTAGCTTAGCTTTCTCTCTACTGCCTGTTACTTCCTTGGCATCTTCTCTCTTTTAGTGGACCAACTGTTTCCTTGACTTTTTTCTTGTTATTTATATGTTGAAAGAAACTTTTATTATCTAACTTTTGTTGCAAGTCTTTGTTCATTCTGAGCCTTTGCTTTCCTGACTTCATGTCAGGAAATGTCAATGAATCATCTCTTTCTTAATAGACTGAACAATTTATGGTCTCACCAATATATTTTGTTATTTAGTTAGTTCAAAAATCTCAGCAAAAACATTAATATTCCAAAGTTTTCTGACCCCTTGATTTCTTTAAAACCTTTTAAAATTAAATTCTTAATTTAGCTTTTTGCCATTTATTATATTTTTTAAATATTTTAAACTGTTAAGTTTTGTTCTATTTGGGATGACTTTTTTTTTTCACCAGGTAACTATCCAGAGTTCTTTCCTGGAAGGCCTCTTTTAACATATAATTGTTTTAATTATAAATCCAAAAGTGGCATTGGATGAAACCATTGTCCTTAAAGTCTCTGCCATCAGTGAGAGTTTGGTGGTTTCACTTGTCTCCCACAGGCCAACTAGGGGTGGGATCCTACTGGCATAACAACCTGTTCAGTGACCATGTGCTTTGCGCACATGCGCAGTACTTGTAAATCAACTTCTCCTGCAAGCAATAACCTTCTCCTGCTGACATGCAGCACTCAGCTGTGCTGCACAAAACAACTATGGTTGCTTTAGTAGGGAATAAAGGACAGCCTAGAGCCCGGGTGGGCAGGTGGGCACAACTGAAGCAAAGAAGATCTTCAGAGTGAACCGGTAAAATCTCATCCCTGGGGCCAACCAATATTCTGCAGTCTTCTTATGAAGAGTAGCAGTCTGAAGCACAAGTGAGCAGTCTCTTATACTCTCCTTATATGGAGAGGTTCCCTTGGCTTGACAGTTAGCTCAGTGACAAAGGATAATATTTGTATCTCAAGCCTGAAATGAAGCAAAATCTCCGAGCTTGGTTGCTTTCTTGAAGATGTTTCATTACCCAAGCTAGGTAACATCATCACCAACATCGTGATCATGTTATCTAGTTTGGTTAACAAAATGTATGAAGAACAACAACTAAGCTCAAATGGGTGAATGATCATAGATGACTGAGAATCTCTACAGACTTTTAGCTATACAATTTGGGATTTGTTACCTTTATTTTACAGAGTACAACCCATGTACAATGAGATTGGCTAACACCCTTTGAATAGCAGTAGGAATGGATTTCCAGAGGGGGGTGAATTGCAGACTACAGGAACCAGAAGCACTACTTAGGTGACCCTGAGAAGACAGATAAACTTCCAAGTGTTTCAACAACTCTCTAAAAGGATGCAAATGACAGCTGTCTGCAGGGAAAATAAATTCTTCCATTCCCCACTATCCTGTCAAAGCTGAAGAAATTTCTTAGATGAGAAGTGAAACATCTTTGAAGAAAAAACAAGAAAGTCCAATTTCTTCCTGAAAAAGCACTTTTGGGACAACCAAGCTCAAAGAACACCAAGGCCCCCTCATTTACTTCAGTCTTAGCTGTGCTGTCCTTTTCACTTCTCCAGAGACATCTTAGCTTACCATGCTTCAGCCAGATCTTGATAGAACTATGAATTCTGAACTGTACCAGAAAATTCTACAACAACAACAAAAAGTTGGGATATCTGTCTGTGAACTAAAACACAAGTGAAAAGCATGATAATGCAAAAAAAAAAAGCAACTAAAGAATGTTAAAGTAGTAGAAAGTTAATGTTTTGGAATGGCCTCCAGGGCTGTCAAACTCCTTGCCTGCAGGCCAGATGCATCACGCGCTGACCATCCCCATGCACGGTTTAGTAAAAGGTAAAAAAAGTCCCAACACATCACATGATGCCGCTGTGACGACATGAGTCTGATATCCCTGGCCTAGTCAAAGCCCTGACTTCCATTCTATAGAGATGTTGTGAAAGGAACATATTGTGAAAGAAACAATGTGAGGAAGCCCTCTAACATTCCTGAGCTGAAGCTGTTCTGTAAGGAGGAATGTGCTAAAATTCCTTCAAGCCAATGTTCATGACTGGTGAACAGTTAACAGAAACGTTTAGTTGTACTTATTGCTGCCCAAGGGGCCACACTAGTTTTGTGTTTTGCCATACACAAATATGTAGCTTTCAATAATTTTCTCCAATAAATCAACAAATGAGTATGTTTTTAATTAATTTGTTTAACTAGGTTCTCTTTATCTAGTTTTAGCTTTTTTTATATAGAACAGACTACATTTTGGGTCATATTTGTGCAGAAATATTGAAAAGTTAAAAAAAAAGTTCACAAATTTTTAGATCTCATAAGGTTTTAGCCATATACAACATAGCATATATTTCCTTTCACCTTTTTTTAATACAATTCTTGTTGACTGACCTTAACACTGAGACACAGTGATTTATGGCACTATTTAAAAAAGAAGAGAAGGGAAGCTAACAAGTGAATAAAAACAATTCATGTGGACAAAAGTTTTGTCAGATCAAGCTCTTTGATTGTCATGGAAGCAGAGTCATTAAAGCTTGGGGCATAATTCTGTTTCTTCTCTTCCAAAGTAGTTCACTTTAATAACATTATTTTTGCTCATATAAATCTTCTTTATTCTGTGATTACAATAAGCAAACTAGGTCAATAATGGATATATCAGTATTGTTAAGCTCTTAAAAAAGCATTTTTATCAGGAGACAATTTTCACACTGAAGAGCATAACACAGGATCAATGGAATATGCAAATAAATTGTGTAAATCTTAATAAATTGTATAAATGTTAATAGTTCATATACCGTATTGTGGTGCTTTCAGCTTTGCTCGCACAAGCACGAAGCCGAAAGCACCAGCCTGAAGATGGCGAGTGGGACCTTGTCGAAATGTTGCCAAGATGCTCTCAATCTTACACAGGAAAAGACCCAAACACACCAAGACCTACATATGTGTGTGTGTGTGTGTGTGTGTGTGTGTGTTCTTATGTTTTCACAAGTATTTATATGTATGGTATTCAGCTTTGTTTGGGTATTTTCCCACGTCATTATAGTTGTGCTTTTAAAGTTGTAGCAACATTTCACCAGGAATCCCACCACTGACAACGGATCATTGTTTAACTGGAACAGAATGTTAGAAGTTAGAAGTTTTGTGATTTTGCAGTGAAGCTGCTTTGCTATGTAGAGGGCTGAGTTGAGGACTCCGCAGACTTTCCAAAAGCAGCCAGACCAGCCACAAAATTATCAGAGAAGCCATAGAGATTGAAAAAAGACCTGAAAGCATGCATAGAATGGATGACGCCACCAGACTGTCAATTATCTGCAAACCTGCACTCTCAAACAAAAAATTCTCCACACCACAAGCCAGGCAAACACCTGGGCACAAAAAGACTCCCCCTGATACCTCCAGCTCAAACACATCTCAACCAGGCACCCAGATGAAACCTAGCTTCCTAATAAATGATAGCCATCCATTTACCCAGAGCCAAGCTGCACTAAAAGCCTCCAATACAGGAAGCACAACGTTGCCAGCCAATCAAGACAAAAAAAGCTACAAAACAGACAGAAGATATTAGAAACACCAATCAAGCAGAACACAGCAAATTCCAAGACCAATAAACACAGACCAAGACTCCCAACCAATCAGGATGAAGAAAAAACCATTCTGGCACAGCAGTAGGCTAGCTCCAAATTTAAAACTGAAACGGCTGTGAAAGTCTGACTCACAGACGAACACTATACAGAAGCCTGATGATGGCAGATGAGATTCTGCCAAAATGTTGCTACAACTTTAAAAGCACAACTATAATGACGTGGGAAAACACACACACACACACTGTGTTAGCAGACTTTCCAAAAGCAGCCAGACCAGCTTGTTCTTTAGCAATATCAATAATACTTAGATTTATATAGCACTTAGACTTATATACCTCTTCATGGTGCTTTACAAACTGTCTAACCAGTTTGCAGAGTCAGCGTATTGTCCCCAACAATACTGACCTTGGAAGAATGGAAGGCTGAGTCAACCTTCAACCAGTGAGAATCAAATTGCCGAACTGCTGGCAGCTGGCAGTCAGCAGAAGTAATGTGCAGTACTGCATTCTAACCACTGTGTCACCACAGCTCCTCCTTAGAATATTTTGCTGACAGGCCCCAACACATTTTTGACCTAAGAAGGCATATGGTGTAAAAAACAGACTTCAGGAGTGAGGATGCTATCAATGTTTTAATAGTGCTATCATTATGTTTCATTCTTTTTATTGATTTATTTGTTACTTATTACTGCTTTTATTGTGTTTAATGGATTGTTTTCTTTGAAGTTCTAATATTGCTTGTATTATGTTATAATGTATGGTTTAGCTTTCAGTTTTGGTTATTGTTTCAGAGTTTTTTTTTAACTTTTTTTAGTTTTAAATGTCTTAAATGCCCTTCTTTTGGTGCAAAGGTAGAATATAAATGTAATTAAAAAAGAAAAATGTGCCTTTTGTTATCTTTGATATCTAGTGAATGATTCCCATGATTTCACTTCCCTTGTTTCCTCAAAATGTAATGTAGCAGTTGAGAATCAGTGTTTCTCAACCTTACCAACTTTAAGGCGTGTGGACTTCAACTGGCTGGCTGGTGAATTCTGGGAGTTAAGTCCACACATCTTAAAGTTGGCAAGGTTGAGAAACGCTGTCCTAAAAGCAGGCATAAGAAGTTGGAGATAAAGAAATAGAGGAGAAAACCCCACTGTACATGAAGTGCTAATGTGATGATGGAATTTCTCGGTACTGCATGAAATTGTAACCACTTATTATACAAAAGTTCTCTATTTTTCCTCCTTTCCCTCTTGGTGTCAATTCTAGAAATAGACTAAAATTCTACAATGATTTAGGAAACAGGCCTTCACCAACTGCTCTTATTTTATAGATATATTTATGAGAGAATAACTTCCCAGCTCCTGCTGGAGAAGCATCTCAGTTCCGCTAGAAGATTAGACTCACCTATTTTGGATGTATTATGCTATGGGTTCTGCAATTGCCACTTTAAAGGTAGTGAATATTTTTTCCTTCTTTTTAAGCCTTTTCCTTGCCCAAAGTTGATGTCAGATTAGTTATAATAAGCAGCCTTTGTCATTAATATAAATATATATCTATTACTGATTATATTGGTACTTATAGGATTGAAGTGGGTTTTTAAGACCTTTATGACATACAAAATAAGTTTGTTTTTATTCTTATTTATTTATTATTTATTTTTGCCTTGTTGCTTTAGAAGATGGGAATAAGCTGAATGCAATGGATAAGGTAGATAGAAATTGATTACTATAAAATCATAAAATTATAGATTGTTTGACTAAACCACTAGATTCTCCTCTCAATCATTACCCTCAACCTATATCTATCTGTGCCTGTAATGAGCAGCATCCTATTTGAGTTTGCCCCATTGATAAAACTGGGTGGTTTTTTTTTCTGAATAAAGATTTTATTGTATAAAGTGCTGGTGAACTTAGGTGTCATCTGTAGATTTGATAAGCATGCCTTCCACTCCACCCTCCAAAGAGTCACTAGAAGATGAGCTAAACTCAAAGGAGAGCTAATCATACTTATTTTGTATTTATGCAGGTATTTGAGAATACTAATAAATAAAGTCAATGTGATAATGAAAAACTATCCTGCTGAGAAATATTAAAGAAAAGCTATTTATTTCATGCAACTGGCACAGAATATTAATAGCACTATTTGTGCACAAACTGGGAAGATGTGGCATGGGTGGATAACTGATGTCTTTAATAAAGAAACTAAGCCTTCTGTTTTTATACACACACACACACACACACACACACACATATATATTCATGTATAATCATGTGTGTGTGTGTGTGTGT
>NW_020769397.1:2617234-2649635 GCF_900518735.1 Pseudonaja textilis | reverse complement strand
ATCTCATCTGCCATCATTAGGCTTCTGTATAGTGTTCGTCTGTGAGTCAGATGTAAAATCAACAGCTGTGAAAGTCTGACTCACAGACAAACACAATACAGAAGCCTGATGATGGCAGATGAGATTCTGCCGAAACATTGCTACAACTTTAAAAGCACAACTACAATGATGTGGGAAAATACCCGAACAAAGCTGAATACCATACATACATACATACATACATACATACATACATACATACGATAGAAAAAAATGTTTGATACTGATGGGAATGGTTTCCCAGTATCTACCATAACATAGCAAGAAATAAGTTGATTTCTCTTAGATGACAGACAATTTTGACTGAGTCCTACCTTTCCAGAAACAGAATTGTCTACATGAACACAATTAGCAGTTTGAAGCTGCTCTCTGTATGAATTGCAAATACTGTTCACTGACAATTTAAATGATGGCTCGGGTTGAATATGACTAGGTATGAAATTATTAGAAGACACATTGATTAAATACATTGTTCTTTCTAGAAACAACACCTGATTTATAATCAGGACTTGATTAGAAAGAAATACAAATTCTTGTTTTTTTTCCAGCCTTGATATGATTTTGCTGATTTAGGAGATTTGGAGAAGATAACTCTCAGTTCCACAGTGAAATAAGACATCGGTTCAGGGGTTGGGCTGCTGGGGCTCCACAGGGGCTCAGGAGAGCCCCAGCTAGGATTCTGTGCAGTTTGGAGAACCCCCAAATCCCACTCCTGGCTGGCCCCCTTTGCCCTGTCCCTCCCAGGAGTCCCCATGTGGCTGTTTGGATGCAGGTAAGTACAGGGCACATGTGGAGGCTCTGGGAGGGTGAAAAAAGGGCTTCCCAGAAGTTCAGGAAGGCTGGAAATGGGTCCATTTCTGGCTTCCAGAGAGCCTCTGGACCCTGGGAAGGTTTTCGCCCTCCCATAGGCTTGAGGAACGCCTCCAAAGTCTGGAGAGGGCAAAAATGCCACCCCCTGCCATGGTGCAGGTCAACTAGGCCACGCCCACCATGGCCATGCCCACCCAGGAACTGGGCAGAGAACCCTTTGCTAAAATGTTGGAATCCCCCACCTGTATAAGTACCTCCTTATCTCTTTATTGAAGTATTTATCATGGGGAGGAGATGACTGTAATTCCAGAATTCATGAAAAAAATAACCTTGGGATCACAATACTAATAAACATCCCATACAAAGAGATATAAAAAGCTCAAGGCAGCCAAATGTCTCATTAAAAGATTCTAACTGACTTCTTCAGTTTCCTGTTCTCTGGATATGTTGGAACACAACTTGCAGAATTCCAGCTGTAGCCATTTCTCCGATAATAGCTCCATATTCTTACTATTGGAATCTGGGGGTTGGCAGGGAGCAAAGGGGGACAAATTATGAAATGTACATTGTGACACAAACCATCTGATTGTATGTACATGGGATGTGAAAATTGGGACATATATATGAAAAGACAAGTTTTATGTTGTGAAGTTATGATGTACATTTCATAATTTTTTCTTCATTCCAGTTTATGCTGGGCACCTATGATCTCTGTACATTTAATTCATGTCTTTATACTGTTGTGTGTTCTTTAATATAGACCATGATTTAATTGTACTGACAGTTAAAGATTTTTCAACTGTTACAGAAGAACTCACATCTCCTTACAGAAGGATCTCCAAGTAATTCTCAACTCTTTTATTTTTTTTATATTACTTTCCTATGCAAAATATTGGAGCTGGTTGTAAGCCAGATGAGGCTTCATAATGTGTGAGCATTTCTCCACAGAATATCATAAAAGTCAGACAGCATAGCTTTGTCCAGAAGTAGAAAACAGGAGTGGCTGCATAGGTATACATCTCAATAAATGCTCAGATGATTCTGCTCACCATATTGTAATGAATTACAAAGCTGTTACATAATTTTGCTGTAGTACAAGAGATGATGGAGAATTTAAATTAGTTCTGCAAAGGAGAGTTAAGATTGTTCCATTTTTCGTTGGTCCATGTGTGAACAATCCCTATATATCAAAAAGGATAAATCATATATATTAATGAGTTCTTGAGTCTATGATTGGGGGGTAGGGAAGTAAATTTTATCTGGGTACAATGAGAAGGCAACAAAGAGATAAGAACTCTTTGCTGTCATCTAATGGCCTCCCAGATATTTGCAGCGCAGGCATTTAAATAGTTGGCAAGTTCTCTTGGAATGCAAATGGCAAATAGTACTTTAAAAGGAAACACTCATTTAACCTCCGTTGATACAAACCTGAGAGCTGCAAACTTTAATCAGTTTAGTTGGTCAATTAATCTTTGGAAAATTATTTCTTTCAGGACATACTCCCCACTAAGTTTAAGATTGTATTTAGACACTCCAATACTTTGTTTTATTTACTTGGAATTCAGTCCCATTTTGGTGAACTATATTAACCTTCAGATAAGAATATATAGAGTTATAGCCTTAATTGGTTGATGCATCTGGCTTTTTAATCTTAATCATTGGAGGTCAGTATAAGGACATATTTAAATTGTGGGATTGAGAATTAAGAGCACTTTAATATAGAAAGCTATTTGTTTCTGGCACAAACTGTACAAAAAAAGAAAATACTAAGATGACTGCTTTTACAACAACAAATAAAAGTTTCTGTTGATTAAATTGCAAGCTGTTTTACCTTTTTTCTGCTAACTTACAATATGATATTTGGTAGAATGCCAAATATCATATTAGAGAAATAAGTACTTTTTACAAATGAATACTGCCCTACCTTATATATATTTAGCTATAACTAAATCTCATTAAAGTCAGTGTATTTCTCAAAAACAAATGTTTATATTACTGTTTCCTAAACAAAAAAAATGATTATTTAGATCAGATGCTGACAGCCTTTCATTATCAATGTAAAATCAAATTAAACCCAAAACTTCCAAGACTGTAATTTTCTTTCTAATTTAGAAGACATTCAAACAATGAAATATTATAAATATTTATTTTTTGCAGATTCAGAAATGTAGTAGGATTGACCAGAAATCATCAACAATGCATCAATGCTACCTTGGTTCCATAAATCACCAAAACCTATCTGCAATAGGTTCATATAATCAAAAAAACTTTATCTGACAGAAACTTACAATAATCCACACAATGGATCTGCACAGGGTCCCATGACTGTTCCTTATCTATGAGAGGGATTCAGCCTCCAAAAATAGTTTTACCATATTTTATGCCATTCAGGGATACAATAAGGATAGAGAAATAAGTACTTTTTGCCAACTTCATTGCCAGAAAGGCTGGGTCAGACTTGCTCTTCATCTTCCTCCAGCACTGCTCTAAAATTTGTTCATTTTAGAAGTTCCAAATGATTCCCAGAATCCATGGGCAGAAAGAGTCTGTGTAGGAATGATCTGATTCAAGAGTGCAGTCACATAGTCTCAGTCCAATTGTGCACCAGAAGTTCATCAGGTGTTTGATCAAACCAGTTAGGAGGCATCCAAGTTAAATACCAAGGCTAACAGGGACTGCTCCATCTTTAACAAGAGTCTGATGATAATATTCCCCCAACTTCTGTAAAGCCTTTGATTCAATGATACATGACAAACTACTACTAAAACTAAAATCTTATCGTATCTCCGGACAATTGCATAACTGGATAGAAGCATTTCTGTCAAACAGACAACAAATGGTCAAAATTGGGAGTGTCCTATCAAATTCTGTACCTGTTAATAGTGGTGTCCCCCAAGGCAGTGTTTTAGGATCAACTCTCTTCATACTCTACATAAATGACCTCTGTGATCATATTAAGAGCAACTGCGTTCTCTTCGCTGATGATGTAAAGTTGTTCAATACCACAGACTGCTACCCTTCAAAAAGATCTTGACTATGTATCAGAATGGTCAAACAAATGGCAACTTCAAATCTCATCAAATAAATGCTCTGTCTTACATATTGGCAAAAAAATCAGAAAATAAAATACAAGCTGAATAGTCAAGACCTTGTTGATGATCCAAGCTCTGTAAAGGACCTTGGAATACTCATCTCTAATGATCTAAGTGCTAGAGCCCACTGTAACTACATAGCCAAAAAGGCATTAAGAGTTGTTAACCTAATCCTACACAGCTTTTTCTCTGGTAATATCACACTACTAACTAGAGCATACAAAACATTTGCTAGACCAATATTTGAATACAGCTCATCAGTCTGGAACCCACATTACGTATCTGATATTAGCACAATTGAGAAAGTCCAGAAATATTTCACAAGAAGAGTTATCCACTCCTCTACTTGTTGCAGAATACCTTATGCCACCAGACTTGAAATTCTAGACCTAGAAAACCTAGAACTATGCTGCCTTTGGTCCAATCTAAGTATAGTGTATAAAATTATACATTGCAATATCCTACCTGTCAATGAATACTTCACATTCAACCAAAACAATGCAAGAGCACACAATAGATACAAACTCAAGGTAAACTGCACCAAACTTGATTGCAGGAAATACGACTTCAGCAACAGAGTGGAATACTCTACCTGACTCTATGGTTTCTTCCCCAAACCCCCAAAACTTTAACCTTAAACTGTCTACTATTGACCTCACCCTTGTCCTAAGAGGTCTGTAGAGGGCATGCATAAGCGCACCAATGTGCCTACCGTCCCTGTCCTATTGTTTCTTTTATTTTTCTTACATGTACCCATTTCATGTATTCATAACTATGTATATACTTATACCTATTATCTTGTAAGCGATTGACAAATCAAATAAATAAATAAACTTCAGATCATACTGCTACTGTCATAGAGATAATGTGTGAGTCAGATTATCAGCTTGGTTGAGATACAGTATTTTGAGGTGAAGCCTGCTGAAGCCTGAAACAGAGAGGTGGTGGTGCTTTGTAAATTGTGTTAATGTTAAGTGGATCCTTACACCATTTTGCTCAAATCACACCCTCTGACAGTCAGGGGGTTTACTAGAAGATTTAGTATCATCTTTCTAAAGGTGGGAAGAGAAAAAAACTTTTTCCTCTACTCTTTTTGGCTTTCTGACAGGGCAAGGTAACTTCAATTGTAGAATAATCTCTTAATTTTGAATTAAAGGTAAGGAACAAATGTTTTGTATGCCTATAATTGCTTGTTTAACTTAAACTGGCAATCTTAGTCAAGGGCAGAGAATCTTGCAAAATGCTTTTCTCTTACATGCTGTTCTGAGACTCTTGGCGACAGAAAAGTAAAAGGCAAAGGATAGGAGATGAGTTGCAAACAAATTTCTTTAAGCATGTATCTAAAGAGATTTTCCTATGCTGGGTGACTTTGTGCTGTTGAATTGATTATTTTTATCATATTTACTTATATACTTATAAATTACTTCATATTTCATCTATCAATAATATTTAAATGATAAACATAATACTTTATAAATTACATCATAAATTATTATTACCAATAATACATAAAATGTTTACACTGTATATCGTATGTCTCTAATAAATATACATAGTTGTGGGTAATATTTTTATTATATTTGTATCTCCTTTATGTTAACTGCTTCAGGTTTTGTATAGAGATTCACAGGTAGTTTCCTAAAAAGTGTTCATATTCCAGATTTGAAATCTTGTATACACAACAGTTCCAGAAGCAGGCAGCTGATAGCTGCTTCCCACAAAGTACAGCAGACTCTCCTGTCTTTGTGCCATCCAGACACAATGAAATATCATTTTCATAATCCCCAACCATGGTGGTCATTTGGGAAATGTGAAATATAAACTCTAATTTGTTGACAAACAATCCTTTGGATTGGCCAAATTGGAAGATAACCAAGGTAGAAGTGAATCAATCTATCACAAGTTTCTGGTGTTGGGTTATCACAGTTTTCTGGGTTTGATTTTTCATTTACAGGCATTTCATTATCCACATACTGTAAGTAATATCTTCAGTGCTAGTTTATAATGCTTAAGAAGTTACCCTAGAAGGTAATGAAATGTCTGCAAAGAAGTGCCAAGCTCAAGGTATTCTAAAAGCTTGCTGGTTGAGCATGAGGGTAATCTAATCTAACATAACTAGAAAGTCACTGATTGGAGAAAGTTAAACTAAATTCTGATTGCCAGTGGCAAATCAGCTTTATTTGTGTGTGTTAAGTTCGGGAAAAGAGAGGCTGAACCAGAGCATGAGTGCAACAATACTTTATTATAACAATAAAGGGCTGACCGTGCTTGCCACGCCTGGAACTGGCTCGCAGCAATCAGCGACTGGTTGGACCCCGCAGCCTGCCTTTATAGCTGGCTGCTGGGGAGAACCAACCAATGAGTGAAGGGCAGAACGCCCACGCCAAGTGAATGGACCTGAGTGAGAACTCCTAGAGTTCTCAGGACATAACACCCCTTCCCCCCAGATGCGAACACGCATAGTCTTTGAGGTAGGCAGGAGGTTTATGTTGGCACCCGGAACGGCGCAGCTCTGGAACGTTGTCTGTCCGTTCGGGGTCTGTCTGGGAAGGCAGAGTCTGCAAAGTGTCACCAGTGTGTCCCTCGGTTCGGGCATGCCCGGGGCTCGTAGGGATGGTCACTGGGGACGTGCTCTCGTAGACTGGATCGGGCTGGTCAACTGTCTGGGCGCCGCTGTCCGTGCTCGGGCTTTCGGGATCGGCTGTTGGTGTGAACTGGTCGCCGGGCATGATGTGGATGTGGGGCTGATGATGAGGCCTCCCTTCGTCTGGTGACTCTGGATCTCTGCTGGCGATGGTGCTGAGGCGCCTACGCAGTTGGTCTATGTGCCTCCTCCAGACACGGCCATCCTCCAGTCTGACCCGGTACGATCGCGGCCCGGTGATTGCTATGATCTCACCCGGGATCCACAGGGGGTCTCCAGCGAAGTTCCTCGCGAATACTGGCTCCTGTAAGATAAAATGTCTAACCCCCGATGTAGAAGCGAGGGGAGAGTCAGGGCAGTATTGTGGGTGAAGTCTGTCCAATACAGTCCTCAGACGCCTGCCCATCAGGAGCTCAGCTGGGGACTTATTGGTGACTGAACAAGGAGTTGAGTGTTGGCTCATCAGGAACCGCGAGAGTTTGTGGTGCCAGTCATCCTTGCTGAACCTAGCCAGGGCTTCTTTAGTGGTCCTGACGGCCCTTTCAGCCAGTCCGTTACTGGCAGGATGAAATGGGGCTGTGAAAATGTGGCGGATACCCAGGTTGGCAGCGAAACGGCTGAACTCGGTCGATGCGAACTGCGGGCCATTATCGGAGACAATGGAGTCGGGTAGCCCGTGCGTTACGAACAGGCGTGTTAACACGTTGGTGATTGCTAGTGTGGTGGTCGTGGATAGCTGTGCTACGTCAATCCATTTGGAATAGGCATCCACGACCACTAGGAACATCTTCCCATGCAAGGGGCCGGCCAGGTCGATGTGAATTCTGGACCAAGGAGCGCTGGCGCTTTCCCATCTGGTAGGGGTGGCAATGGGGGGAGCAGGACGGGATTCCTGGCAAATGCTGCAGGAACTTACCCAATTGACAACGTCCTCGTCGAGACCCGGCCACCACACGTAGCTGCGTGCTAATGCTTTCATTCTCACGATGCCAGGGTGTCCCTTGTGCAACGCCTCCAGAACTCGGGTACGCAGTGAGGTCGGGATGACCACTCGAGTGCCCCATAGTAGACAGCCCTGCAAACTGGACAACTCCTGCATGCGAGTCTTGAAAGGTGTGAATTTGTTTTCAACATTGCCACCCGGCCACCCCCTCCTCACCCAGTCGAGCACCTGGGCGAGCGTTTGGTCTGCCTTGGTTTTAGCAGCAATGTCAAGGGCAGTGATGGGCAGGTCCAACTGGGTGATCTCGAAAATAGCGTGGACAGGAGCAGGGTCTTCAGCCGGAGCCGGCAAAGGGCAGCGACTGAGAGCGTCAGCGTGGGACAGTGTTTTACCCGGGCGGTGTATAAGTCTGTAGGAGTAGGCTGCTAGGAAGAGGGTCCACCTTGTCATCCTAGGGGAAAGGACTTGAGGGGTCTGTTTGTCCCCGGCCAGTAGGCCCAGGAGGGGCTTGTGGTCTGTGACCAGTTCGAAAAAATGGCCAAAGAGAAATTCGTGAAATTTCTTCACGGCTGCAACAGCTGCTAGGGCTTCCTTATCGATCTGGCTGTAATTGCGCTCCGTGGCAGAGAGCGTCCTTGAGAAAAAGGCGATGGGAGCCTCGGCGCCATTGGGAAGCCTGTGACTTAAGACCGCCCCAATTCCAAAAGGGGATGCGTCTGCTGCCAGCACTAAAGGCAGGTTGGGGTCGAATTGAATAAGTACCGCCTCTGACGTGAGTAGTGATTTGACGGCGTGGAACGCATGGTTTTCTTTGTGCCCCCAGTGCCAGGGTGACTTTTTATCCAGTAATCTGTGTAGGGGTTCGGCTACTGATGCTTTATGGGGCAAGAAGGATGCGTAAAAGTTCAATAGCCCCAAGAAAGCCTGTAGTTCAGTTTTGGAGGTTGGCGTGGGTGCCTCGTGGATTGCCTTAACCTTGGACTCCAGGGGGTGAATGCCAGAGGCGTCAATTTTATAACCTAGAAAGTCCACCTGTCTAGTGGCAATGGCACATTTTTCTTTTTTCAACTTGAGGCCATGCTGTCTGAACCTTTCTAACACTGCTCGAACTCTCTGGAAGAGTTGGGGTCTGTCCCTGGCCGAGACTAAGATGTCGTCGAAGTAGGGTACTACACCAGGGAGGCCCTGCAAAATCCGCTCCATGAGGGATTGAAAAATACCTGGGGCAACACTTACGCCAAATTGGAGACGTTTGCATCGGAAGGCACCCCTGTGAGTGACAATGGTCTGGAGTTCCGCTGTTTGGTTGTCAACAGGGAACTGCTGATATGCTTGAGACATGTCCAATTTAGCAAAGATGCTGCCTGGTTCGAATGTGTGTAATAAATGCTGAATGACGGGCACCGGATAAGCGCTAACTTGTAAAAATTTATTGATTGTCGTCTTGTAGTCCGAGCAAATTCTCAGGCTACCGTCTTTTTTGAGGGGTGTGACAATGGGCGTCTCCCATTTGGCGAAATCTGTTGGCTCAATGACCCCTTGTTTTAACAGTTTATCCAATTCCGCATCTAGTTTTGGCCGAATAGCAAATGGGACCCTACGCGGTTTTAGCCTGATTGGAACTGCTTGGGGGTCAACTGAGAATGAGATGGGGGTACCATTATAACACCCCAGCTCTTCGCTGAATACATCTGAGTAATCAGCGAATAAGGAGTCAGTGTCTGAGGTTGAGACAGCATGGACTCCTGTTAGCCCTAGGCCGAGATGGGGAAACCAATCGAGCCCCAATAAGGTGGGTAGATTGCCGTTAACTACCACTAGAGGTAGGTGACCTTTAAAAGCTTTAAAACTGACAAGGAACTTGCCTCTGCCGATTACAGGAATGGTCTTCCCCTGGTAGTCCTTCAGGCCAAACTGGCATCTCTGGAGCCGGCTAGTGGATAGGCTTGGTTGGAGCCTCTTGAGGGTGTTCCACGAGATAATTGAGAGCGCTGACCCTGTGTCAACCTCCATGCGGCATGGTTTACCTTCTAGGGAAACGGAGAGAGAAATTTTACTAACAGTGTGGCAAGTGTGCTTGGCAAGGTGGTGCGTGCGACAGTTCAATACTTGCCTCTGTGGTCCCGAGTGCGAGGGGGGGTGTCTTTGTGCTGCGCTTTGGGGGGCTTGGCAGACTCTCGCGATGTGTCCCCTTTTATGGCAGTTATTGCAGGTGGCTCCTTTAAACTTGCAGGTGGCCCTCTGATGAGATCCCCCACAGGCTAGGCACAGGGTGATGTGCTTGGGTGGACCGATGTTTTCTTGTTTGGTTCCTACTTGTGGCCGTCTGTCGTTGAAGAGGCGGTGGACTTCGTTTTCATCACTGATGGTTTCCTCTGCTACCACCTCCTCGGAGTGGACTGGAAGTGATGTCAGCGTGGCACTTGGGCCCTGGATTTCGGTGGCTGAGTTCGTTGCCAGCTCAGCTGCCAAGGCCTCCTCGACTGCTTGTGCGAGGTTGAGGTCTTTTTTGGCGAGAAGGCGCCGTTGCAGGTGGAGGTCCTTGACCCCGCATACTAGTTGATCGAGGAGCATGTCCTCCAGGTAGGTTCCAAACCCACAATGCAGTGCTGCTGTTCTGAGGGCGGCCATATATTGATTGATGGTCTCCTTGCTCGATTGCTTCCTCATACGGAAGGTGAATCTCCTGGCAATCTGTGAGGGCCTGGGGGAATAGTGGTTAGTGAGGATTTCAAGTAACTCAGACCACGGAACGTTTTTCAACTCACGAGGAGCTACGAGTGCCGTGGCAGTATCGTAGACGGTGGCTCCACAGTAGATTAGGAAATACGATTTTTTCCGATGCTCTCCCGCATCCGCCAGGCCAACTGCATCTATATAATGATTAAAGCGGTTCTTATACGATTCCCACTTCTCCTCGTCTGGTTTGAACGCTGGGAAGACTGGATTGGAACTCATGGTGCTGGGACCGGTTGAACAACCTGTGGAAAAAATCTCTCTGGGGCAGCAGACAATGTTTTAGTGCCCGTGGTGGGCAAGTGATTTCAGCTCAGGAGAGGCTGTTTGCAATCCTCTCTTTCTCTCTGGGTTAACCACGTTTGGCTGTTAACTGTTGACGGCGTTTGGATTCGCGCCCGTGTGGGCGTCAGTGACTGGCTACAGCGCTGTGCTGTACCTTTTAGGTTTGAAATTCAAATGACAACAGTTTGAATTTCGCGCCTGATACTGAGCGGCTGCGGCTTGCAGCGCTTCACTTTCCCTGTAGCTGGGCTAACAGGCGGCTACAGACGCTTCTAACTTTCGATTCTGACCGCTCTCTCTGGCTGCGGATCAGCGTTCGCTTCTTATCGCTTGCTGGCCGCTTTCTCTGTCAGCGGATCAGCGTTTGCTCTTTTTGTTTGCTCTTTTTGTTTGCTGACCGCTCTCTCTGGCTGCGGATCAGCGTTTCTCTTATCGCCGGCCGATCGCTCTCTCTGGCTGCGGATCGGCGGCTAGTGACTCAGCGGTTGCATGGTGCTTCTGGTAGCCATCCCACCCTCGTCGCCAGTGTTAAGTTCGGGAAAAGAGAGGCTGAACCAGAGCATGAGTGCAACAATACTTTATTATAACAATAAAGGGCTGACCGTGCTTGCCACGCCTGGAACTGGCTCGCAGCAATCAGCGACTGGTTGGACCCCGCAGCCTGCCTTTATAGCTGGCTGCTGGGGAGAACCAACCAATGAGTGAAGGGCAGAACGCCCACGCCAAGTGAATGGACCTGAGTGAGAACTCCTAGAGTTCTCAGGACATAACAGTGTGCTTATGCAGGAAAGAAGCAACTTTCTTTTTTAGAGAGAAAGTGCTCAAACAACAATTAAGCAACAAGTAGACAAGCCAATTTTGCTCATCCCTGTGGATAGTAGAAAGCGGCTAGATCTTTGAACGTAGCAGATGGTTCTAAACCTGGCCTCCTCACAGCTAGGCTGAAGTATGTTTACAAGGTATTTTTTCCTCTTCGCTCTGTGCACAGAACATATAACAAGGCAGCCCATCTAATTACAACACAGAGTGGGCTTATGCATCTCAGGAGAGGCCTTCATGAAACAAAAGCAATATATATTGGAGACCTGTGAAAGGAGAGCTCATTGTTGGATTTAATAGACAAACTAATGTTTAAAACTGAATTCCTCAATTCAGTGGACAAATATTTTTTTAGAAAAAAAACTCTTCAACCTAAATTTCAGCCCTGCTGTGATTTTAAATGAGTTTGTTTGGCCCATGCCCTGTTTTTTAAAAAATCTAAATACTAAGTTGGGAGATTTCCCCCCTCCTCTTATGTGCTGCTTAGTCTTTTTAATAGAGCTGCTCTGCAAATCAAGACATTTAATGCCTGAATTCCTCTGTCAGTAGGGTTTTTTCCCCTCCTTTCTCCTGTCAGGGAGAAAGCCTCCAGCCACACTGCAGTCTTATGCAGTTATATTTGGCAACAAATGCTAGTGAATGTTGTGGCACTTATTTCCAAATTAAAAAAGCAGGTTTCACTTCTGCATCTTCTATACAACTTTACTTAGGAGTAGATACTAACAACAGGCCCTGAAGTCTTAATTTTTAAAAAAACTGCATTTTTGTTTAAAAAATTGAGGAAGCAATGGCATGAAGCCTACATGAAAGCAATTCAGGATTAAAGGAAAAAAAACAATACAGCACATTATGATATCCTTTCCAATGTTTCAAAGGCTGGATGTAAAGGGTTAACATTTCATTACCTTCTGCTTAAGAGAGCCTCTGAGTCATTCTATCATGGATAGGTGGCATTAAGTTGTAAATAATCTAAGGTGACAGAGACCAAGCCAACCTTTCCAAAAGAAAGATTTTATATTCATCAGTCTACCAATTGTAATCAAAGGAAACAAGAGCAATTGAGGGATCCTTGAAAGGAGCATCAAATGTTTAATTGCTAATGTGAAGCAAGCATTCCACGTCAAACGTAAATTCACTTTTTACATTACTCAAGCACAAAATGTTTAGTGAGACCGGGATAGTAGAAATGTTAACAGGAGGTAAACATCTATATTAACTTCTTAAAAGAAATCTTGGTTTTCTTTCTGTTTTGCACAGGATATGGTAGTACAACCTACTATAGGTATTTCTCAACTTACAACTGTTTGTTTGCGGACTGTTCAAAGTTACAACAGCACTGAAAAAACTTATGACCCTTTTTCACACTTATGACTGTTGCAGCATCCTGATGGTGACATGATCAAAATTTGAATACTGGGCAACTGGTTCATATTTAGGATGCTTGCAGTATCCTGGGGTCATGTGATCACCTTTTGTGACCTTCTGACAAGCAAAGTCAATGGGGAAGCCAGATTCATTTAACAAAGGTGGCAAGAAAAGTCATACAATGGGGCAAAACTCACTTAACAAATTTCTCATTTAGCAACATAAATTCTGGGCTCAATTGTGGCTGTAAGTCAAGGACTACCTATATAATCTTGAGATGACATGGTCTCCATGTTGTCTTATACAGTATATTAAAATATATCATTTAGACTGGAATCAACCATTGTCTTATATCATTCATTATCCACTCAGAAAAGTTTTGTGACAGAGATATTTTACATGAAATCACCTAATGAGATCACAGTTGCTTTCATGTCTTCTATATATTCTTTTTCTTTACTTTACAGTCCCTATTGGTCTTTTACCCACTCTATGACACCTAGAATGTTATATTAAAATCACTACTCATATGTGAATGTGATTGGGCAGAGGTCAAAGCATGATTTTCATTGTATCTGTATCTGGAAGACTATGAATTTCACAAATCCAATGAACTCTACTCAACAAGGAATAATACCTGACTGAATTTGTCTGCATTGGGAAGTGAAGTAAAGCCAAGTTAAGCTTGCACAATGGGATACCTTAAGGGAATATCAGAGCTGTAGGTTAAACTGAAAAATCAAAAAGTATCAAGGAAGGAACAATGGTTAACTATCCAGAATCACTGGAGTCAGGAGGTGTACAAATCTTATAAATAAGCCTTCATACTGTTGCTATCAGGTTTCCCACAACAAGGGCCAACAAGGATAGGGATTCCCTGGAAACACCAAAAAACCTGAGTAGGCATTAAATATTTATTTTAAATTAATAATTGTTACCATTAAAAGTAGTTGACTACTACTGAATGAAGTTGGAAAGCTGGTACATAATACCTCTTGTATCTATGGAGTCCTCCTTGGTCTCTGAATTTGGTTGTCTGTAGTCAATGATTATCCAACTAGGTAACACTATCAGTACTAGTGAGTGTAAGGTTTGCATTCTGAAAATGGAAGTTACTCAGTCCCCCACTTGCAAGCTATGCATTTAATTGAGAATTAATTGATTGAGTAATTTTAAAAAGTGATCATAAGAGTGTATAATTATTAGTGGAGCTTATTTTCCCAAGTTTGAAAGCATCAAGACTAAGCAGAATTTGGAATTAGGAAGGTAAGAGTTGGCAGGATATCCTAGTTTTGCTACATGTTCATAGATTAAAATCCTCTTGGTCTTTTTTCATCTTCCTGACTTCATTTATATGCCCGATAGCAACAATTATCTACTTCAGACATTCAGTTGTACTTGTAAAGGACTGCAAAGTGTGGGGGGGAGGGGGGTCACAAGACATGCTTGTGGCTTCTGCCTCTTTTTTTCCTTGGCCTCTAAATATCCAGCTGCAAATCTGAAGGAAGGCTGTATTACATGTTCCTAATTGTCAAGGAAACTATTAATTAGGGCAGGGTTGATTTCATTGAGGGCCACATCAGGGTTGTGTTTGACCTCAGAGGGCTGAGGTGGGTGTAGCCAGGTGGGCATAGCCAGCTTGACATCACTCATGTTGGGGCTGCCTATGGTGGCCTGAGCACTCTGCCAGTGAAAATGGCTCCTGAGCTCCTGCAATTTTCTGCCAGCAAAAACAGAACTTAGGAGGTCACATCCTTTTTTCACTGGCAGAGGCACCATGGGCCAGTCATTCACTGTTTCCATAGTGGCCCCATGGGCCGGATTTAAGCACCCCATGGGCCGGATCCAGCCCCCGGGCCTTGAGTTTGACACCCCTGGATTAGGGTCTTGGATTGTGCAGAGGTCTGTGTTGCTGGAGAGGCATATCATTTTCTAGAATTTTGAACCATCTGTGACTATACTATGTATGCACTATATTGTTATTGTGTATTGTTCTCCTGAAAACCTCCTTGCACATGTAAAAGCCTCATTGAAATATGTAAGTTCAGCAAATGAAGCATCTATTATGAACTAATATCCCTGTGGGACACGTTTATTTTCTAGTTGTTATGCACTGTTGAAAGCACAGAAGCCTGATGGGCAACAAAAATTGCTAACTACAAAAAAAAAGAGAGTAAGTAACAGATAATAGAGGAATAGAGAAGCCAACCAATTAAAAATACTATGAGTGGCCCTTGTATCCGAAAAAAAATTGATGGTGGGAGGAAATACTATTATCACCCATTAAAAGCATGACTGTGATAGTTAATTTAGAAAGAAAATGCTTTATTCAGTAAACAGAGCACAGAGCAAAAAGGATACTAACCATGTAATATGTCAACCTTGAAAACCCTCTGACTACAATTTTGTTTCACTTTCCACCACTTCATTATTATCACATTATTATTTGTTCATTATTTTAGATGAATGTTTCTCAACCTCAGAGATATTAAGATGTGTGTGCTTCAACTCCCAGAATTTCCCAGTGAGCAATTCTGGAAGTTGAAGTCTGGACATCTTAATGTTGCTGAGGTTAAGAACTATTGTTCCGGATAGCCATGTTAAATAATTAAACCATTGTTCTAAAATTAATTAATATAGAAGACGAAACAGCTCCTAACACAACAAAAATAAGAAATATTCAACAAAATTTCAAAACATTGAAAATAATAATTGATATACATTAAAGTGCTAATATTTGGAAAACAGTTAATAAGGAATTTTAATTTTGTTCAAAGTGCTAGTCTTACATCAGTAGATTCTGGTTTTTAAAAAAAAAATAAACTTGATGCAAATTCCATATTTTTGTTTATGTTTCCCCACATGAATAGTGCTGTGAATAATTCTCCTATGTGTTCATTTTGTAGGCAATTTTACTTAGTGCTAATATATGTATTTTATGTACATTTTCACCTAGGTACACAATTTTGTGTGCAATTGTGACTAGATATACATTTTCCCCAAATATACAAAAAAGCTTTGTACATCTTTTTAAATTGGAGAATTCCATTGCCACATTCTCAAAACTGCAAAAAATGTAAAGAACAGTTGTATTTTTATTCACATTTTGATTCAAGAATTATAAGTTATATCGTTTTGTATTAAAGTGCAAACAAAATAAATTGAAAAACTACCCAGTATAAGTCCAGTTCTTTTTAAGCTTTCAAGCTTGGATGTGATGGAATATAGTTAGGAGGTGGATCTCCTGAATGGAGGGATTGCATTCCAGAGGAGTGAGAGGCCCAGATGTTTTGTGTGAGAGAAATAGGGTGAAGACGGCCCCTCCTTAATAATTCTCAGAGTATGTTATTAATGCAGGTAGTATTGTTCTCAGTCTTGCAAGATTTTGTCTATAGATGTGAAACAATAGAGCATTCCGCTTGGAAGAATTGCCACAGGTCATTATTGGTTTTGTCCTTGATATTAGGGGCTTGAAGTTGCTAACTAATAGTTGGTTGTAGAAAGCAAACTGAGCAGGTACATAGCTAATTCAGCCATAATTGCATTGATGGGGATATGCATTAATTTCTATCTAAATTATAATAATCTTTTCTCAATGTCCATCACTACATATAAATTAATATGGGCAATTCAAATTGGTACCCTCCTTTCTCATAGTTTTGGTAATGAGGGAGTGTATTGTTGCCTGACAGATTAGCAAATAAGAAATACAGATCTGATATATGAGAAGAAGTGAAAATTGTCACAAATCCATGATCTCCCTCATTGAACTTGGACAGACAATTTTCCCACATAGGCATCCTTTACCAATCCTCATGTTCATTCTGGTTGGTTGCTATTAATCTTCTCCCCTCTCTTACAAATTTGATTTTGTTCCCTTATAATGTTTCTTATTTCACAATAAGAAAAGGCTGTCCCCAACACCATCCTTTCTTTTTTCTTTTTTTTTTTAAAAAAAGGATGCCTGGCAAAAAAAAATTTCAGTTGCCCTGTTCTGAGGAATTGTTCTAATTTGATGTGATTTGAGAACTTCTAAGTAATAAAGGGTTGAATCATACTCAGAGTCGACCTCAAAAAGCAAAGTGGTAGGGATGTATCATGCCCCTGTCAGAATCTGATTCAGAGGGGGAGGCCAAGCAGCTGACAGGGGGTGGCAGTGTGGCTTCGTTGGCTGTGGAAGAAATTGGGGAAGGGCACAGTCCAGCTGGGCAGAGAAGGGGAGAGATAGAGCAAGGGAGAGATAGAGCAAGGGAGAGGGAATTCAGAGGAAGACCTAGGCCCACCCCCTCTTCATTCTAGGGCATGCAGAGAGGAATGGAGAAGGGAGCAACATGAATTGTGTGGCTTATGGGGGAGGAAAGAGCCCTGATTCCCTTCATTAGTTGCAGCTGGGAACAAAGTGTTTAAAAAGGGAAGCTGCACACAGCAACTTGTTGGGAGAATATCATGAATTATCTGGTATCATCGAGGCTTATCTGTGTTCCTGACATCTTCCCAACTGTGTCTGCTTTCAAGTCTGCAATTCCTATTCCTGCCCTATCAAGTTAATTACCACAGCGTGGTTTGTTTGGATTTTTAGTTACAGTTTGTATGTACTTTGTTTTCAGACTGAATTTCCTCCACTTAAAGGCTGTTCCTGGGAGAGTTTTTCTCCAGCTGAAGGTTACCTGGACATTGGGGTCAAAGTTAGAGATAATAAAGGGACTCTTCTTGCTTATTTGACTGTGTTGCCTTTGTGCCATGCCCTGGGTCATGACGGGATGTTTGAAACTTTCCAGACATAAACTTCTGGTTTCAAATGACCTCTGCCCAAACCAAAGCATGCATTTTTCAGAGGTTTGGTCTGGAGATGAAACAGAGCTGGATGGTTTTAGATCTGATCTGAAATATGGATATTCCAGATAAAACTGTGTTAAACTTTCCAGTTCTGTTTCAGATGCTGTAAGTTCCCACCGCTTGCAAAATTTGGCAACCTATATTGCCAGCTTGTTTTAAAGATACCTGTGTTGAGGATTCCTGTAGATCAGAGGTCCCCAAACTTGGCAACTTTAAGACTTGTGGATTTTGAGTTGAAGTGTACAAGTCTTAAAGTTGCCATGTTTGGAGACCCCTGTGGTAGAGTAATTGAAGTAGCTGTCAGATGCTACAAAGGCATCAGATAATGTGCAGATAGTGACTTTGGATGATTAGCTTGGTAGGGGAAACTGGATTCTCTCATGTACCAACTTCCATCTATTGTTCAGAGAGCTGATTTCCTATGCTGACAATATCTCCCAGGACCAAGAGTGCTTACTTCAAACTGTTGGAGGATAGTTGGATAGATGCCCAGTTGGAGGATACCAAACTAAGTTGCATCCAGGACCTTACTTTTATCTTAGGATTCTTTTTGGCAGGCCAAAGCACACCTATTTCAACTTAAGGTAGAATGTTTGGCACTTTGCCATGGAGAAGAAGAGGTCTAGTTTTTATTGGTTTGTCCAAGAGCGCAACATGTTCTGGTTTTTCTCCTGAGTTAGATTAAATAAGGAGATGGGACCAGCTCTCATTTTGGATACCCAGGGCCAAGGTCTGATCATACTTAGTTGTCTAGTCTCTTGTCTACCAACCAGTATCCTGAGAGGATAACCAGCATCATAAGAGCTTTGATAGTGCAGTGGTTGAATGCAGTATTGCAAGCTAACTCTGCCTTGCACTGCCAGGAGTTCGATTCTGACCGGCTCAAGGTTGACTCAGCCTTCCATCCTTCCGAGGTTGGTAAAATGAGGGCCCAGATTGTTGGGGGCAATATGCTGACTCTGTAAACTACTAAGAGAGTTCTGCAAAGCATATGAAGTGGCATATAAGTCTAAGTGTTATTGCTATTGCTATAATAATAGTACAGTATAATCATGCTATTCATGCCTAATTGCTTATTTGGTAGAGCTACTTGTCTTTCTTATAATAAATGCCTTCCTGTTGGACTTTCCTGACTTAACACTGAAAGAGGATTAATGGCTAACCCTTTACCTTTTCTCTAAAACAACCACATAGCAACAATGCGTTCATTTGCTCAGAAATGGCCAATAGCGAAGGATAAGTGCTGAACTTGAGTCACATTGATCTCATTAGAGCAAATCATTTTGAGAGGAGTGCCTGGCTCCTGAGAGGCACATTGGATAAGACCTAGGTGGTTCCCCTAGCTGTCCCTTTCAGTTTCCTAGCAACTGAAAGGGAAGGTTAAGAGTAGAAGACATTACATGGCTCACCTATCTTACTGTCCTTGAACACCTCCACTGAGTGAAGCTTATATTGGAAAAGATTTCAGATGAGTTTATCTATTCAGTGCAATACATGAATTGTGCTGAGATTCATTCACTCTTGCTCTCTACTCTCTCATCACTGCTTCAGCCCTACTTTATCTTCATGCACGGCTAAGTTGGTTGATGTTGCTGGTTCTCAGCTCTCATCTGGCTTGGTCAAACAGAGGGGGCTGGCACTCGCAACGTACACATGCAGGATGGAAAAATTCACTGGCTAACAAGCCACAGAGCCTAGCCAGGAGAAAATAGATGACAATTCTTTGTCACTCATTGGGCCACTTCCTGTCTAGCTAAAAAGTAAATTACTGCTGTGAATTGGAATTTTGGGAATCTTTTTGTGAAGATTCCAAGGAGAAAGCAGAAGTTTTCAAAAGAAAAGCATTGTGACTATTGCAAATGGCATTTGAAAGGTATGCATTTGTGCTTATTCCAAACATGTGATAATAAATGCAGAAAGTAGTAATGCATTTTGATTTTAATTCTAATATACTATTAAACTTGTGAAAGCTTCAGATTCCATCAGCTGCCTTCTTTGCATTCTAACAAGTTCCTTTGTCAAATATGTACCAGCCAACAAGAGATTTTCACATAAAGTTATGTCCCATTTTCAATTTTTCACTTTTTAATAACATATCTGAATTTCAAGCTATAATGTTTACTACTGATTCCAAGTCTCTGATGAACAAACCATTTCTGCAAACCATTTCTGCAGATTTACTGTAATGATCCCAGCAAGATAATGTGTCCTATGTCTTTGGCATATTATTTATTTGTTTGTTTGTTTGTTTGTTTGTTTTTGTCAATTGCTTACAAGATAATAGGTATAAGTAAAAACATAGTTATGAATACATGGATACATATAAGAAAAATAAAAATAAATAAATAAAAGAAACAATAGGACAGGGATGGTAGGCACATTGGTGCGCTTAAGCACACACCCCACAGACCTCTTAGGAAAGGGGTAGACAGTCTAAGGTTAAAGTTTTTGGGGTTTGGGGAATATCCTTGGTATTTAAATATCTTCAAAGGCACTCTGAAAACTCCACAATCAAGATGAAACAGAACATAAACTGTAACTCAGGAAGTCATCATATATCCCCACCCAGCTCCCAAATGTTATAGTGATGGCTTGTTTTGGTTTGATTGACTCTTTTAGAGTTTTTAACTTTTGTGTTCATCTTTGCCCTCTGTATTTCAGCCTGTTTTATCATGTTTGTTGTGGAGACCTCAGAGTACAATTAAAAATGCAAAATATGACACGCTGGTTGCCTGCTAGGCTTAAATAAAGGAGTGTGTATGCTATTCATGCCTTTATATACCGTGTATGTAGTTGATAGTGAATTGCTACAAAATTCTAACTGAAATTATTAGTTTAGCCTGCTTATTGTCATCTTATTTCAAGTTTAAAAGAATTTTGCAAAGCAAGGGTGAATGAAGGATTCACAATTACTACTGAGTTCTGAAGATGTTAAAGCAATTGACACTTAAGATACAAATAATGACAACCAGACGGGAATTTTTGTGTTTCTCAGGATGTGGGCTCTCTTCTTGACAGCAGCATTCCTGCCTGCCTGCCTTCCTCCCTCCCTCCTGCCAATAAATAAATGTAAATCTTCAAATGAATTTTAAATATTTGGTTGGTGGTAGATGTTACATGTTCCTCTCTCCATTTAATAAACAATGAAATGACTATGTGTTGCCAAGATGTCCTTGTTCTTTGAAGAAGGTGATTTGCTGGGAGGTTTCTGTATCAGATCAAAAATATAGAATTAGTAGCTCTGTCCTCACATTCCTTTCAGTTAAAATACCTATAAAACTAGGGCAAATTATTGGTTTTTATTTAGGGAAGTTTATGTTCAGGTTTTTGGATCTATAAGAGTTTCATGTTTTGCAGCCCAGGACCCTTGTTCTGAATCCTACTGTTTCCTTTAGTCAAAATATCTATTTTAAGTTTTGATTTCACAGAGACTAAAAAGAGAATAACAGACTAGGAAGGGACCTTGGAGGTCTTCTTGGAGGTCTTCTAGTCCAACCCTCTGCTCAAGCAGGAATCCTTGAACACCTCCACTGAGGTTGTCCAATCTCTTCTTAAAACCCTCCAAAGTTGGAGCATCCACCATTTGTGGAGACAAGTCGTTCCACTGATGTCAGGGAAATGTCAGGGAAATTCTCCTTAGTTCTAGGTTGGTTCTCTTCTTGATTGGTTTCTATCCATTGCTTCTTGGTTTCTATCTATTGCCTTCAGATCAGTGGTGCTATTCTACCAGTTTGGCCCCATTCTGGCATACCACTAGTGCCGAAGATCAGCAGAGACCAAACCGGTTCTCTCTGAGGAGCTGCTGGGAGCTGTTGGGCCCACCGGCCTGCCCAGCTTTCCATACTGACTTTTATTCCCTGCTTTTGAAGCACAGCTGCTTTGCACGGCACAGCAGATTACCACACATCAGCTGCTGAAGCTACAGGGAGAGCACAGGATTGCAGGTGAGCAGAAAAGCCTCTGCATGTGCGCAAAGTGTGTGCACACGCACAAAGCATGCCCACCAAGCCACGCCCACCAAACCGGTGATAACCTACATTGCAACCCACCACTGCTTCAGATTCTTTGGAAAATAAGTTTATCCCCTCTTTTTGGGACAGCCCAAACTACTGTATATTTCAACCGTTGTTTCTGTTAAGCTGTAGCCAGCATAAAAGTTTGGGAATGAAAACCTCTGTTTTGAGTTTGAACCAAAACATATTTTTCATTTTGCATACAGTTGTACTTGTTTATTCTTAGTGCACAGGTATTGTACATGACTGTTCCCACTGTGAATTTTTTGAAAACATGGCAATGTGTATAATATTATTACATCTATTTTTATTCCTTTGGCAGTGTGGAGTTCAGCTTTAGCTAAGATGGTACTTTCCATACTTGGTTTATTTCCAGATATACTTGTAAACATAATTAGGACATAACTTAAATTTCTTGAGGAAATATCCAGATTCTATTACTTCTATATTACTTATTTTGGGATACAGCCAAAATGTTATTGAGTTATATAGTAAACAGCAAAGAGATGGATCAGATGCCTCCAAAGACCATTCCAATTCTATTATTTCAAAAAATAAATATAATAATTTCATAGAAAATACCTACAAGTATCCAACTCCTGATTTCTAAAAACATTAGTTCTCTGGCTGAGGCTAAGTATTTTGGTGTGACAAAATCTGGCATCCCAGCACAGTGTCACAATAAATATTTAACTTAGTACATTGGGATGTAGGCTGAATGCCTGCATTTAAAATGTCATTGCTGGTCTTATGATAAAATTTCATTTTACTGTAACCAAAAGAATTTCCTGAAAACAATGACTTCTTGTCATTTATCAAACTATCCATATTTTACTTTATGTTCAGAGTAGGTAGGTAATAAAAGAGAAAGTCAGTTAATGGTCATGTTTTTATTGTGCGTGTGTGTCTGTGTGGAATTCCAGTGTGAAATCCATGCATTGTCCAAGAAATATTTTGCCACAGTTGCTTTCCAAGCGTACATGATTAGTTTTGGAGTTGAGTGTGTGCTAGATAGAGCTTATGACTTGGGAAGTAGGGCAAGGTTTGTGGGAGTTTTGTTATGGCAGGGGGAGTAAGAACTTGTAATGAGCAGAAGGAGGAACAATGAAAATCTGGAGGCAGACCGTCGTGTGGTAGATAAAACTTATTTTTGAGACTGATTTCATTTGCTATCTCCCAGTAAATGTATTTGGTCACTGGGTCCTCAGTTGTCCTACTCTCCAGCTGTTGCTGCTAAATACCAAATCAGTATATAGAAGACTGACTTCATCTGTCTTACTAGTTGCACAGCACTGCCTCTGAAAGGGCACTTGGAAACATTGGGGGATTCTTTATTGGAAAATACTGAAAAGGCACTGGAAAACACTGACTGTTTCCTTCTGAAATACTCAACCTGAGTTTCAAGTGTGGCACTACCCATTTCCCTAGAATGCTGTTGTGTGACATTTGTCACCTGGGAGGCTTTAACAACTTTCAGAATTACCATGCAGATTTAAGACAATTGCTGGGTTTGAAGGAGCAGATAGGTTGGTGGCTATTAGATCCATCTGTGTGGCAGCCTATTTTATGTCAAGGAGTTGGTTGGCGATGGACTATTAATTCTGGAATTCAACCTGCCATTTGAGTCACATCCTGTTTAGGAGTTCATGACCATCACTGCAACTATGAACCTTTCCCCAGATCATCAGGGATCTGATTCACATATACTAGATCTAGTTTATATCCTGAGACAATTGCAATGAAATTTAAAGATGGAAGACATCAACAACAGTCCTTTGGTTATTGTCGGACAACTCTCTGATTACTTTTTGAGCTGCTGGTAAGATAAGACCTGTTGGCTCAGAAGCCTGCTGAGTTTCAGAAGCAATTTGTTGGCTCCCCCACCTCAGCTGGGGTTAATTGGACAGTTCAACTTAGTCTCTACCTGGAATGACCGGGTTACACTGACCTTAGATTGGAATTGGATTGTTCCTATATCCAGTCATTTGCTGTGCAAAACATGCTTATTCTGCCCTTATTGCATCTGCTGTTGATTAACAACCTTTCTCAGGGTGCTCCCTTTCTCCTGTAGTACTTATCCATCCTGTAAGATCTAACAGAGTTCACATGATTTGAATCCCATCTATCAAACAGCAGTTTTTGATTGGACTGAGAAGGCATGCCTTCTCTGTCATGCCTTCTGGCTTCTGGAACTGCATCCTCCAAGATACCCAAAGAGCCAGCCACAATTTCACTTTCTTTTAGATGCATCTAAAGGCATTGTGTGCTTTTATGGGTTGGTTTTGCTTTCATTGTGTTTGTTGTTTGTTCAGCTATCTTTTTTTCCCTTTTAGTTTACTTTATTGTCATTGCACCTCGTACAACGAAATCAAACACCATCTTCAGTGCACATCATGAGCATGAAAATAAATGCAAACACACATCCTTCACCCTTCACACAGTGAACCGGAAACCCCCGACACCATACCAACACTGCGCTATACAGCAGAATTCAAAAGAGCTACTGCCCTGGGATAGAAGCTGTTTTTCAGCCTATTTGTCCTTGTTTTTATTATTCTGTACTGTCTGCCAGATGGTAATAGTTCAAAAAAAAAAGGTTCCCAGGATGAGATGGATTTTTGAGAATGTTTTGAACTTTCTTAAGGCAGTGGTAGTTATAAAGCTCTTCCAAAGAGGGGAGAGGGCAACCAATGATCTTTTGGGCAATGACATTAACCCTCTGGAGTGCTTTCCTATCTGCCACTGTGCAATTAGCAAACCATACAGAGGTGCAATATGTTAAAATTCTCTCTATGGTGCAGCGGTAGAAAGTCAACAGCAGTTTCTCTTTCAGTTGTTGTTTTCTGAGAAGCCTCAGGCAGTATAATCTCTGCTGGACCCTTTTGACCAGGGCTGCAATGTATGTGGACACCCCAGGTTTTAAACAATTTTGATTGTTGTTTCAACTTATGTTATTTATATCTCAGCCTCTCAGAGTCAATTCAAGTGGGCAGCACATAAATGAGAGAGTTTTTTTTCAAGTTGCAAGTCTATAGTTCTGAAAATTCTAGGCAGAGAATACTATACAAAAAGTAATCAAGTCTGTCCCATCATTTTGTCTAACAGGGTTCTGCATGTCCACTCCATTTGCGTAGATGCTTTTGACAATGAAGCAAAATAAGTTATTGAGGAATATGGTTTCTATCTCATGCTTTCTTGATTATACAATAGTAAAGCTCCATAAGACAAAACATCTCATTGAAACATATCCTAGTCAGTCTGCTTTGCCCTAATATTGACAAAGCTCATGACAACCTTGCCTCACAAATTACATCCGTGGTTCTATCTATGAGCTCTGAGACAAGGATTTCTAACCAAGATTTGTAAAGTGTGGTGCTGAGAAGATAGACTATCTTCCCTAACAATGTGCTTTTCTAGGGAGATGCTAACAGAACAGTGGGTTCTTTCAGGAAAGTCTTCAGGCTTAATTTTTCCTGTTTGCAAAGTCTAGCTGTTTAGCCTGTGGATTTGATCTTCTGTTTGTCTCTTTTTGAAGCTGCTATTTTAATCTTTTCATTTTAAGAAGTTTATTTTTTTCCCCTATCTATTATCCCTGGATCAATGTGTTCATGGAGGGATGCCTTCAGGAAGATTAAAAAACCAGCTATAACTGTAGACTTACCCCCTTTTATGGGCATCAATTTTCCTGGTATTGTCTTGATTGCCCACCATCATCCTGACATCTATAATTATGCAAAAAGAAGAGAAACTATTTCAAAAACAATAGCTTTCAAGTACAACAGAAGAAATAAGCCAAACCATGACTAGCTAGCTAGCTAGAAGATAGAATAACTTTATTGCCACTTTGAGTCTGCATACATTAAAATGAAATTTCATTGCATACAGCTCTCAAAGAGTCATCCCCTCCAATCTACACTACATAAACATGACAAAATAAATACAAAATTATGCATATATCCACATACGTTATATGACACAGAGAAACAACACAGTCTAGTTCGGATATATACATATACTGTACGTGGCGAGAAAAATGAATCTTGCAAGTTTACCAGACAGATGGCATAGGGAATAAAGCTGTTACAGAATCTGGTAGTCCTGCTAGAAATAGCTCATATTTTATTTTGGTTGAAGGCAAGCCTCTATGGTGGGAGAATAAGCCTCCAAGTTTGTTTGTTTTGGGGAGGTGTACGCCACCTGTCCTGCTAGAGCTTTACAGGATACACATTTTTGAAATTGAAAAGTGGAGCTGCATTTGAGAAGCATTTTGAAATGGCTGCTGATATAGAAAATAGCAGTTCAGTTATCGGACGAAAGCAAGCAATATACCCTTAATTTCTTTCTCTTTTTAAAAAAATATTTTATTAGTATTCCAAAATTTAAAAACATAAAATAAAACTATATGCATTGCTATCAACATCAAGACATCTTTTACATTTCCTTACATTTTTCAATATATGATTACTTATTCCATTACCATTACATCTTACTCTTGTTACAAATCAATATATTTCATCTTACACTTCAATCTTTTCTATAACATATATACATATTTACATACTTCCTCATTCTTTTCCTAATTGCCATTTTATTTAATGTTGGAAACCACTCATCCCAGGCATCCCAGGCTCTATAATATATTGAATCTTCTTTGTCTTTTAATTTCAACGTTAGCCTGTCCATCTCTATATAATCTATTATTTTCTTTATAACCATGCCCTCTGATGGTATCCTTTTCTCCTTCCAAAATTGTGCATAAGAAATCCTTGCAGCTGTTAGTATATGTAGTATAATGTACCTATCTTTTTTACTACATTTTTGTGTTATTATACCTAATAAAAAAATCTGGATTGAATTCAATTTTCTGATTTATAATTTCCTCTAGCCATTGTCAGATTGTATTTTAGTATTTCTTCACTTCTGGCCATGTCTACCAGATATGAAAATAAGTGCCTTTTTCTTTCCCACACTTCCAACAATCAGGGTTTAAATTAAACATTTTTACCAATCCAGCGGGGTAGGTGCCACCTGTAGAACATTTTATACAGGTTTTCCTTGTATGCTGTGTGTTGTAGAGCGATGGAAGGAAGAGGCAAGAGCCAGAGTGAACAACGAACAGGCTTTATTACAGGGAATAAAGGGTTGCCGCATCTGCCTTCTATCTAGCAGGTTAGCTGGCGACAACGGGCTGGCTCTGCTCGACAGCCGGCTTTTATAGCCGACTGTCAAACGGAGCCAGCCAATGGGAGCGGCTGGTGCTCCCGCTCAAACAGCGGACCTGGTTGGGGACTCCAACCAGTTCCAAAGACATAACACTCCTTTCCCCCAGCTGGGGACATGCGTAGTCCTTTAGGTAAGTCGGTTGTCTGCACTGGCGACCAGAACATCGTAACCCGGGTAAACTGCTGGCTGGCGCCAAGTCCTTGCCCCCGGGAAACGCCTCGGAGGTTGTTCGGGAATGGGCTTGGTCAGGTGTAGTGTTCTGCGAGTTCAGTAAGTCCCCCAGTTCGGGCTGACCTGGGCGAGTCGCTAGGTCCGGCTGGCAAACAGGTTCGCTTGGCTGTTGGTTCGGTGACTCTGGTCAGGAACTCGGGTCCTCCAGCAAACTCTCCTGGTCGACGGGGTAGACCGGGTCCCGCAGGGAGCTTCCGTCTAAGCAGATTGGCACCGGCAGGGAGCCCCTGGTGCTGGAAGGTTGGGCTGGGCCGGTAACGGTCGCACCTCTCCATCGCCTTCTGAGTTGGTCCACGTGTCTCCGCCACAAGCGTCCATCTTCCAGGAGGACCCTGTAGGATCTCGGACCTGTGACCGATACGACTTGACCAGGTACCCACAAAGGATCCCCTGCATAATTCCTGGCGTACACCAGGTCATGCAGGACAAAGTCCCTGACCAGACTGTCAGACCCTAAAGGGGCGTCTGGGCAGTAGTGGGGGTGCAACCTGTCCAGGGTGGTCCTAAGGCATCTCCCCATCAAGAGTTCGGCAGGGGATTTATTAGTAGTGGTGCATGGCGTCGTATGTTGGCTCAGAAGGTAACGTGACAGTTTAGAGTGCCAGTTTTCCTGGCCGAACCTGGCGAGTGCCTCATTGGCTGACCTGACTGCCCTCTCAGCCATCCCGTTGCTAGCGGGGTGAAAGGGAGCTGTAAGGATGTGTCGGATGCCCAAGTTAGCAACGTACATACTGAACTCACATGACGTGAACTGCGGGCCATTGTCAGACACCAGCGTGTCAGGGAGTCCATGGGTAGCGAATAAGCGGGTCAGCGCCTTAACTATCGCTTGGGTGGTAGTCGAGGGTAGCAGGGCCAGGTCTATCCACTTGGAGTAGGAGTCCACAACCACCAAGAAGGTCCTGCCATGCACCGGTCCAGCCAGGTCGAGGTGCAGGCGGGACCAAGGGGCACTAGCACTCTCCCACCTGGTGGGCGTGGCAGCTGGTGGGGCAGCCCTGGTTTCTTGGCAAGTTTGGCATGAGCTTACCCAGCTGGCGATTTGGGCATCCATGCCGGGCCACCAAACGTAGCTGCGGGCCAGAGCCTTCATCCTTACGATGCCCGGGTGGCCCTCGTGAAGCACCTTCAGGATGGGTACACGAAGAGTGGCTGGGATGACTACCCTTGTACCCCACAACAGACATCCCTGAAGCTTCGATAGTTCCTGCTGACGGGTTTTAAAAGGAGCAAAGTCAACGGTACCTTGAATTTCCGGCCATCCCCTTCCCACCCAGTCCAGAACCTGGGCAATTATCTTGTCTTTTTTTGAGTGCGCAGCAATGTCCTCGGCTGTAACTGGTAATTTAAGTTCATTAACTTCAAAAATGGCTGGGTCTTCGACTGGGACTGGTAGGGGGCAGCGACTAAGGGCATCGGCATGACTCAAGTTTTTGCCAGGTCGATGCACCAACTTGAATGAGTAAGCGGCCAGGAACAAAGTCCATCTGGTCATTCTAGGTGATAGTACCTGCGGGGTTTGCTTATCCCCTGATAAGAGTCCCAGGAGAGGTTTATGGTCAGTTACAAGTTCAAAATGGTGCCCGAACAAAAATTCGTGAAACTTTTTAACTGCAGCCACCGCAGCCAGGGCCTCTTTATCTATTTGACTGTAGTTCCTTTCTGCTGTAGAGAAGGTCCTAGAGAAGAAGGCAATTGGCGCCTCGGAACCGTTGGGAAGTCTGTGGCTTAGGACAGCCCCAATCCCAAAAGGGGATGCATCAGCAGCTAGGACCAGGGGGAGTCGTTGATCAAATTGAATTAAAACTGCATCCGATGTAAGTAAGGATTTGACTGACTTGAAAGCATGGGCTTCTTTGGGTCCCCAATGCCAGGGGGATTCTTTGTCTAACAGCCTGTGTAAGGGTTCAGCGATAGATGCTTTGTGCGGGAGAAATGAGGCGTAAAAGTTTAGTAGCCCCAGAAAAGCTTGGAGCTCTGTCTTGTTAGTTGGTGTGGGTGCCTCATGGATGGCCTTTACCTTGGATTTGATTGGGTGGATGCCAGAGGCGTCTATCCTATATCCCAGAAAGTCCACTTGCCTAGTGGCGATGGTGCACTTCTCCCTTTTAAGTTTGAGGCCATGCTGCCTAAACTTCTCTAGAACTGCTCTGACCCTCTGTATGAGCTGAGGTCTGTCAATTGCTGAGACTAAGATGTCATCGAAATAAGGGACAACCCCTGGGAGGCCTTGGAGAATCCTTTCCATGAGTGATTGGAATATACCCGGGGCTACACTTACACCGAATTGGAGGCGTTTACACTTGAATGCCCCTCTATGTGTGACTATGGTTTGTAATTCAGCTATCTGATCATCAACAGGGAACTGTTGGTATGCCTGGGACATATCTAACTTGGCGAAAATGGTGCCGGGTTCGAAGGTGTGTAACAGGTGCTGAATAACAGGGACAGGGTATGCGCTGACCTGCAGGTAACGGTTGAGGGTGGTTTTATAGTCTGCGCAGATTCTTAAACTGCCATCTTTCTTGAGTGGGTTGACTATGGGGGTCTCCCATTTGGCAAAATCAGTTGGTTCTAACACCCCTTGCTTTAGTAGCTTATCTAGTTCTGCGTCTAACTTGGGACGGATGGCGAAAGGCACCCTGCGTGGCTTAAGGCGCAGAGGAATTGCCTGGGGGTCCACAGAGAAGGAGATGGGGGTGCCAGAACAGCAACCCAGCTCGCTGCTAAACACATCAGAGTAATCTGAAAATAGTGCATCTACGTCAGAAGTTGAGACAGCATGGATCCCAGTTACACTAAGGCTGAGGGAGGGGAACCAATCTAGCCCCAACAGACTGGGGAGGGCACCATTAACAACCACTAAAGGCAAATGGCCTTTAAAGGCTTGGAATTGAACTAAAAACTTGCCTTTCCCGAGGACAGGGATGTTCTTACCCTGGTAGTCCCGCAGTGTCAGGTGGCATCTCTGTAGCTGCTTCTTCGACAGTCTGGGCTGGATCTTCTTTAGGGTATCCCAGGAGATGATTGAAAGTGCCGATCCCGTGTCTACCTCCATCCTGCAGGGTTTACCTTCTAAAGAAATAGAAATTTTGATTTTATTGGGAGTCTGGGAAGTATGGTTAGCGTGGTAGCAGATATAGCAGTCCTCCACTTGCCTTTGGGAATTAGAAGGTGGTGGAGGTCTCTGAGGCAAGGTACGCCCTGCTTGGCAGACTCTAGCGAGGTGACCCTTCTTTTGGCAATTTAGGCAGATGGCGTTCTTAAACCTGCAGGATGCCCTAGAGTGGGAGCCTCCGCAGGTTAGGCAAATGGAAGGTTGTTTGGGGGCGAAGTTGTTTCTCTGCCCCGCTCCTACCTGTGAAGGCTTCTTTTGCTTAAGACGGTTAATGTCTGATGAGTCTGTGGGGTCTTCATCACTGAGCACTTCCTCTGAATGGATGGTGGAACTACTGGGGTTTAACGGAGTACCTTGAATTTCAGCTGCTGATTGGGCAGAGAGCTCAGCAGCTTGGGCTTCCTCTATGGCAAGAGCTAGGTTCAAGTCCTTTTTTGCTAGCAAACGTCTTTGGAGCCTCAGGTCCCTGACCCCACAGACAATCTGGTCCAATAACATGTCTTCTAGGTAGTCTTTGAACCCACACTGCAAGGCAGCTGTCCTCAGAGCTGCCATATACTCGTTGATTGACTCACCCTCTGCCTGTTTTCTAATTCTGAAGGCGAATCTCCTGGCTATCTGAGATGGCTTTGGCGAGTAGTGGTTGGAGAGGATTTCTTGGAGTTCATCCCACGGTACGCTTCTGATAGCGCGAGGGGCGACTAGTGCTGTAGCGGTGTCAAAAACTGCAGCCCCACAATAGCTGAGGAAGTAGGATTTCTTCCTGTGTTCAGCGGTGTCTGCTAAACCGATGGCATCAAGGAAATGGCTGAAACGATTTTTGTATGAGTCCCACGTTTCCTCGGTTGGCTTGAATGGTGGGAATGCTGGATTAGCGTTCATTTTGAAGATGCAGGGTTCGTCTTCTTCAGTCGTATTTCGAAATTCGCGCTCTTAGAAGAGCGTAGGCGGTGACTGTCTCTCTAGACTATGGAGGCTCTTTGAATTTCGCACTCTTTGTGAGCGCCGGCGGCTGCGGCTACAGCGCCCGTGGCTTCGCTTTCAGTGACTACAGCTCAAAAGCTACGGAGGCTTTTTTTTAAATTTCGCGCTCTTTGTGAGCGTTGGCGGCTGCTGCTTCAGCGCCCGTGGCTTCGCTCTTCAGTGACCACAGCTCTTTTGAAAAACATGTCTGGCTAGCCTTCGATCACATCCCATCCTCGTCGCCAGTGTTGTAGAGCGATGGAAGGAAGAGGCAAGAGCCAGAGTGAACAATGAACAGGCTTTATTACAGGGAATAAAGGGTTGCCGCATCTGCCTTCTAACTAGCAGGTCAGCTGGCGACAACGGGCTGGCTCTGCTCGACAGCCGGCTTTTATAGCCGACTGTCAAACGGAGCCAGCCAATGGGAGCGGCTGGTGCTCCCGCTCAAACAGCGGACCTGGTTGGGGACTCCAACCAGTTCCAAAAACATAACATTGTGGATATGATTAATTTGTAATTTCTTTCTCAGCTGAGGTTTGGCCCAAAGGGCTTAGTATTTGTATTTAAAACAGCGGCAGATAACCTGAGCCTCTGTTCTGGTTTAAGCCTCCCTGAGTATAATTTCTGCCTTCTCCATGCATTTAGGTCTAGTCTGTAGCAAGAACAGTTTGTAGCTTACTCAGATGATCAGTAAGAAATGCTTTTATTCTGGGTGCAAAAGATAGTCTTGCTATCTTCTGTACCCAGACCTGCCTTCCATTGAGGACCTGTATACTTCTTGAGCCAAAAAGAGGGCTGTGAAAATATCCCTCACATCCTGGACAAAAATTGTTTCAATTTCTACCGTCAAAATGACGCTATAGGGCACTGCACACCAGAACAACTAGAAACAAGGACAGTTTTTCCTCTGAAGGCCATCACTCTGCTAAACAACTTATTCCCACAACATTGTCAACTTATTTACTAAGACTGTATTAGTATTATTTCTCTCATCCTTGCTAGTACCTATCTCTTCCCACTTTTGACTATAACTGTGTTGCTTGTATCTTTACAATTTATATTGTTCTATTTGTTTTCTAGCATGATTTGATTGCTCATTAGTAACTATTACTATCAGTGTTGTATCTTATGATTCTTGATTAATGTATTTTTATTTTTTATTTTTCTTATGTACACTGAGAGCATATGCACCCAAAACAAATTCCTTTTGTGTCCAGTTACACTTGGCCAATAAAGAATTCTATTCTATTCTATTCTATTCTATTCTATTCTATTCTATTCTAT
>NW_020769397.1:2568448-2617224 GCF_900518735.1 Pseudonaja textilis | reverse complement strand
ATTCTATTCTATTCTATTCTATTCTATTCTATTCTATTCTATTCTATTCTATTCTATTCTAATTCTAATTCTAATTCTAATTCTATGCTATTTCTATTTCTATTTCTATTTCTATTTCTATTTCTATTCTATTCTATTCTATTTTAGTCAGATCTAAGAGTATGATCCTAGTTTGTCTGGAAACACCAGGGTGGGGAAATGTGTTGTAATCTTATAAATTCTGATTGCAAATTGTCAATTAGCCTTCACTCTCTTTCCTTATGCTGTAGGTTACTCTGAGAAGAACGTTTGAGAAACTGGCAAACAAGATGGTAATTACTAATGGAAATGAAGAAGAAAAAGGAAATCAAGAGAAGGAGAGCAAGGAGGAATCCATTCTTGCCCTGTTGGGGATTATTGGAACAATTCTAAACCTTATTGTTATCATTTTTGTGTACATTTATACAACATTGTGAGTTGCTGAGGAAAACTGCTGATGACATCTAAGAAGAGACCTTGGCAAAGCATTTAATGAGAACTGACTCCTTAGTATATGAAATAATAGCAAAAGGATTGCTTGCAAAGAGTGGAGTCTGAAGCATATTAACAGCCAGATTTTTGCTCCCTATAGTTACATGGAAACTTTCTTTTTTTTCTCTTTCTCTATTTTCATTCATTCTAGAGAAATGTCTGCAAATATGTAAATATCTGATTTGGGAAACAGCATTTCAATTCAGCCAAAGACTGGACACTATCATAATAGTGACAAACGTATAGCATTTCTATGCCAAAATCTGTACCATAGATAGCTAGATAGCTTTCTTTCATGTTTCATTAGGTCATATCATCTCTTTGGGGTCCTAGTGTGGTTGTGGCAAGTGGGCTTTTTAGCTTCACGTGAACTTGTATGGTGCAATCACAAATGAGAAGCAGGAGGGGAAAGATGGATTCTGTTGAGTTATTACTAACAAAATATAAAATTTTGAACAAAGTAAGTAGCATCACTTCTTTTTCATTTTCTCTTATTGTCTTGACATCAGTACCCATTCATACCAATGTTTATAAATATATATTTTTAATAAATGTGCTATATTTTTAGCATGAAGTAAACTCATTGGCCATGCTTACATTATTTGATCAACCTAATTCTATCCCATGAAATAACTGCCATCTCTTCTACCACATATTTTTCAAAACTGCATGTGTAATGTCCTTTGTCTAATGTTAACAGAAATCAAGGAGTTAATATGCTAGTCTGCAGCATATTAATTAACTTAATATGCTGTGGACTAGCACTCAATTGAGTGGCCATGAAGGCCTTGCAAAAGATATCCCGATATCATGAGGGTCTATATCTACAAAGTTCAGAACTGTGAAAGCAACGATGTTCCCTGTGACATTCTATGGAAGCAAAAGTTGGATTTTGGAGAAGTAAGATGAAAAGCATATTAACATTTTTGAACTTTGGTGTAGGAGAAAATTCCTGATAATACCATGGATTTTGTACTAACCTATTTATGTTTTTATGTATGTTTTTAGTTTATATATATTTTAAAATTATTTTTCATGATTGTAAACCATCCAGAGTTACCTTGAGGTAAAATGGGTGATCTATAAGTTTTACAAATAAATAAACAAAATGGTAGCCGAGGAAGCAAATGAATCAGAGAACAAATCAGAATTCTCACTTGAAGCAAATGACCACATTCAAATGATCATATTTTGTACCTGTTATGCAAAATTCCCTTCAAATGATCAGTTGAGTATTCAGAGATTGTTGAAGTTCAGTTCCCATCAGTCTTCACCAGCATAGCCAATGGTAAGAGATTAGGAAGACATTTTGTGATTTTCAGTGGTTTTCATCTCAGAATCTTTTTTTCAGTACTAGTGTTTCCAAATGATAATAGCTTTTCAGAGACTGAAAAGGACAAATTTCCTAACCTTTGCTAAGTCTGTAAACTAGAGCTTTTTGTTTGTCACAGTCAGTTTTAGACAGATTAAACCCATAGAACTATACATTTGAAATAGCAAATTTAGATTACTTGAGCTCTAGCCAATGATGTCCACACAGTAAGGAAATCAGATAGGAAATATGTTAAATGTGAAATTGTACTCCAAGCCTTGCTGCTTTTCTGGATGCTGATAACCTGCACATTCAAAAGGAGTTGGGTTTGGATCTGAACACCACGTCCCTCCTCTTGCCTATTTTGACCTCATCTTGAAAACACTGTTTGGTTCCATCACCTTATTCAAGCATCCAAGAAGATGGATTTCTATCCATCGCTTGAACAAATTTAATGAGCAAGAAAACACCATGTCCCTTATTTAATAGATTGTCAAACATAATATTAAAAAGTTTGAATCTGCCTTCCTAACTTAAATCTATTTATCCATCCTCTGCACTCAGAAAATAGAGGGCGTGGTTTCTCTTTCATCTGTGGGGCATCATTTCAGCCTTTGAAACAGGGCCATCATGAACTCCCCAGTTTTATCTTCTTGGGGTTGAGTATATCTAGCTCCTTCAATGTCTCTTAATAATAGTTTATAGTCTCCTAATTATTCTCACTATGGTTTACTGAACTTGTTCCAGTTTCTCTGAATCATTCTGCAAATGTGATGCCTAGAATAGGATGCGATAGTCTGAGGCTGACCAATGCAGAATGCAGTGAAATGATTACTTCCTTTGATCGTGAATCTATATTTTTTGTTGAAACTACCTAAATAACATTTGCTCTTTTTGCAACTACATCACAGTTCTGACTCATATTTATATGCTGTTGATTTCTATCTTTTTCAGAAGCACTAGTGTTAAGCCAAGTATCCTCCACATTATTCCTGTTCATTTAATTGTTTTTAAACTTTGAATTTGCGTCTATTAAATTTCACCCTGTTATATTCAAAATATAACTTCACTCCATCCAGATCATTTTGAGTTCAGTATATATCGCAATCAGTTTTGTTTCATCTGCAAATCTGATAAGCATTTCCTTCATCACTTCATCCAAGTCTTTAATAAAAACATTGAAGACTCAACTTTGTGGCAGCCCATTCATTCAATTCTGTTCTTTAAATTGATAAGTAACCATTGAAATTATTGAGTTGCCATGTCATTAATTTGCTAAAATCCTAGTCCTAGACCCATCTATCCAGCATTTAATTAAGTTGCTAATCAATCATTCTCTTGCAAATGTTTTACTGAAATCAAGATATATTGTATCTATGGCTTTCTCTTTATCCATTGAAGTAGTTACAAGACAAAAGAGGAGATTGTCCAGTATTTTGAAATCATGCTGATTTCTGATAATTACCCTACAGTTTTCAGGACACTGTAATGGGGTGTTAGCATGGCCTTTGGAGACAGGAGGTGGAGTTGCAGAATAGATAATAGTCAGACAAGAGATATTTCAGCTGACAGAAAGAATGTGGGTGGAGAAAGCATCTTGCAAAAAACTCTCCCCAGCTCTTTGGAAAGTAAAGGCAAGGGAAGCTTATCTATAAGTATATATAGTAGGTTCCTTCCACAGGTTTTTAAAAGAACCAATATATCCTGTCTATACTCTAGTTAGGGGAACGCACGCCCCTAACTACCTCAATTCCAACTACTGCTGGCCTTAAATGCAAGCTACTCAATGCAAGAAGCCTTGAGACTAAAATACCCGAATTTCTCGTCTTACTAAATATGGCTAAATTCAACATCATATTTGTCTGTGAAACATGGCTCAACGCATCTCTCCCTGACTCCATTACTACACTAAAAGACCATCATGTTTACCGATCAGATCATGAAATTCGTAGAGGACGTGGTGTTGCTATCTTCTATAAAAAGTCCTTACATCTAAAAAACTTCCAAGTTACCGAGGAGCTTGCTCTTCCTAAGACCATCATCTGTGAGCTATCCTTAAATGTCACATTTTGATTCTTACTATGTTACAGAGCACCTGATTATGACATCGAACATATAAACAAGCTAAATTCACTACTAACATGGGCAACATCCTGCCCACACACTTTCATCTTTCTTGGTGACTTCAATCTACCTCATATTAACCGGACCCTAATAGAATGTACAACTGAACCCATACATGCAACCTTCTACAAAGCTGTTACAAATCTGGGACTGGAACAACTAGTAACCAACAATACTAGACTTAACAACTGCCTCAATCTCATCTTCTGCAATAGTTTGAATTTAATTTATGGAAAACAAACTAAAGCACCCTTTTCTAACAGTGACCACAATATGATTGACTTTTCTCTCAACATACGCCTACACAAAAATCAACACAACAATGTGATCCCCAATTATAACTTCAAAAAAGGCAACTATGATCTTATAGACAACGATCTCTCATCCCTTGATTGGCAATCTCTATTCACTGGATGCAATACTGTTGCAGACCATTACAACATATTTTTACTTGAAGTCAAAAGAGTCATCAAACTATATGTACCAACAACAACTCCCAAAACGAGAAAAACAAACAGATTACCCATAACATTAAGGAAACTTCAATCCAAAAAGAGATCACTCTGGCAGAAAAACAAATCTGGTCACATTGACAACTTCAAAAGCCGATACAAAAATTTATGCCACCAGATAAAGACTGAATGCACCAATTATCACAATAAACAAGAGGAAAACCTTCTACACACCAATTCCACCCATGCTTTTTACAATTTTTTAAACAACAAACTAAAAGACTCAAGGTCCATCCCACCCCTAAAAGGGCCTAATGGTAAAGACTGCAACGACGACACCATTAAAGCCAATCTCTTTAACACATTCTTTGGCTCACTATTTGTAAATAGCAATGGATCATGCCCAGTATTTCCTAGCCGAACCACAGAAAACTACAATGATCTAATATATATCGATTTTACAGAAGACAATGTTGAAAAAGTACTACACAATCTAAAACCATCTCTATCTATTGGACTGGATGGAATATGTGCCTACTTCTTTAAAAAGAAGTAAAAAAATCCATTGCCATAGCCGAACCTCTAAGCATAATCTTTGAAAAATCTTTCAGGACCAGCTCCTTGCCTAACCTATGGTCACAAGCCACAGTCATCCCCATCTTCAAAAAGGGAGACCCCAGCCTAGTTGAAAGTTACAGACCAATCTCTTTATGCTGTGTCACCTGTAAAGTCATGGAAACAATTATTAACCAATCCATTATCCTCCACTTAGAGACAAACAACCTACTCTCTAATAAACAGTTTGGTTTCAGAAACAAAACTATCCTGTAATCTGCAACTCTTACACTGCAAAAACATATGGACTACACAACTCGATTAGGGCAAAACAATAGATGCAATCTACATAGACTTCTGTAAAGCCTTTGATTCAGTGGTACACGACAAACTACCACTAAAACTAAAATCTTATGGTATCTCTGGACACCTACATAACTGCATAGAAGCATTCCTGTCAAACAGACAACAAATGGTCAAAATTGGGAGCGTCCTATCAAATTCTGTACCTGTCAACAGTGGTGTCCCCCAAGGCAGTGTTTTAGGACCAACTGTCTTCATACTCTACATAAATGACCTCTGTGATCATATTAAGAGCAACTGCGTTCTCTTCGCTGCTGATGTAAAGCTATTCAACACCACAGACAATACTACTACCCTCCAAAAAGACCTTGACTATGTATCAGAATGGTCAATCAAATGGCAACTTCAAATCTCAACAAATAAATGCTCTATCTTATATATCGGCAAAAATAATCATAAAATAAAATATAAGCTGAATAGTCAAGACCTTGTTGATGATCCAAGCTCTGTAAAGGACCTTGGAATACTCATCTCTAATGATCTAAGTGCCAAAGCCCACTGTAACTACATAGCCAAACAGGCATTAAGAGTTGTTAACCTAATCCTATGTAGCTTTTTCTCTGGCAATATCACACTACTAACTAGAGCATACAAAATATTTGCTAGACCAATACTTGAATAATGCTCATCAGTCTGGAACCCACATTACGTATCTGATATTAGCACAGTTGAGAAAGTCCAGAAATATTTCACAAGAAGAGTTCTACATTCCTCTACTTGTTGTAGAATACCTTAGGCCACCAGACTTGAAATTCTAGACCTAGAAAACCTTGAATTATTCCGTCTTCGGTCTGATCTAAGTATGATATATAAAATCATACATTGCAATGACTTACCTGTCAATGAATACTTCAGCTTCAACCTTAACAACATAAGAGCACACAATAGATACAAACTCAAGGTTAATCACACCAAGCTTGATTGCAGGAAATACGACTTCAGCAACAGAGTAGTCAATGTCTGGAATACTCTACCAGACTCTGTGGTTTCTTCCCAAACTCCAAAAACTTTAACCTTAGACTGTCTACTATTGACCTCACCCCTTTCCTAAGAGGTCTGTAGGGGGCGTGCATAAGCGCACTAATGTGCCTACCATCCCTGTCCTATTGTTTCTTTTATTTTTCTTATATGTACCCATTTCATGTATTCATAACTATGTATATACTTGTACCTATTATCTTGTAAGCCATTGACAAATCAAAATAAATAAATAAATAAATAAAATGTATAAGCCCATCTGTAAATAAGTAAGCCCTCAATTTTTTCCATGTTTTAATTTTCACAATTTAACTATGAGTGGTAAATTTTTCATGTTTTAATTAAAAATGTGAGGATTAGTTTATCCGCAGATGGAATTATACCTGAGTATATAGAGTAATTTGAAATATATCTGCTGACCCTGGTATTCTGAGCTTCTTGGTGATACCCATAATGCCCATGTATGCCAAAAACATGTCCAAAAGAAATCAATCTCTGAGGCCCCAAAACTGGATCGACAAAGTCCATCATTCTAATAGTATTTATTATATTTTATATACTGTTTTAAGTAAATTAAAAAATTGTTAATAATTAATCATACTATTAAAGAATCCACTAGAATTACGTAGCCAATAGGTTTAAATGGGACTTTTGAATGCAAAAAGACAGACACCTGGCCTACAATATACCTGATATCACTATTGTGGAAAAGAAAGAAGACCGGTCCATTGATGTTGCAATATCAATGCACAAATTGAGAAAGAACTAGAAAAAATAACCAAATGTCATTATTTGCAAATTGAAGTTGAGCAATTGTGGAGGAATAAATCAATGGTTGTACCAATAGTAATAGGAGCCCTTGGAGCAGTACCAAAAGGGCTGCCTAGATTAGGGATATCAAACTCAAGGCCTGGAGGCTGAATCCGGCCTGTGGGGTGCTTAGATCTGGCCCACAGGAACACCCTGGATACAGCAAGAGACCAGCCCATGGTGCGGCTGCCACAGCCTCCTGAAATCCTCTGCCAGTGAAAATGGAGCTTGGGAGGGCCTCACTGCCACATACACACCCACAAGGTCAAACACATCTCTGATGGAGCCCTCAATAAAATTGAGTTTGACATCCCTGGCCTAGATACGTGGATATTTTGAACTTATTATAGACTTGAATATCATGACTGAAAAAAACCCACCCTAGTCAGAACTGCCTATATACTCAGAAGCTACCTTAACAGCTTTTAGGTCATTGGTTAGTGCTTAACCTGTTAGGTTTTTGCCAGTCCCAGACTGTGAATCAAACTGAAAATTAACCCTAATAATAATAGTAGTAGTGGTAGTTTACATCCTGAAATACCTTTAACACATCAAACAACATCTGCCTATCTTAGGTCCTTCAGAAGGACTTAAAAGGTGAATAAAAATGCCAACTCCAGTCTAAACATCTGCCTGACTGTGCAGTTGTTAATAATGATGATGATGATGATCACTGTCCAAGCTGGAGAAAAGAAAGGCATCAGATCTTCTCTTCATTGTGCTCTTCATTTAAGTTCCATAACACCTCTCCAATTCTTAGACCAAAGGGGCTACGAATTCAGAGAACTGAAATCTAACATTTTTGAAGAGGACCTAGATATGGAAGGCAGATTGAAGCATTACTTTCTATTAGATTTAAACAACCAGCAAATAGAAAATAAATTCATAGCACTTACCTCAAGTACAGCTGAAGCTGGACTTCAAAAACCTTGAGAAGAAGAGTATTAAAATGTTCAAACACTTGCTGCCTTAATGAATTTAATAATAAATGAACACCAAAGATTTCTACTATGGCTTCCAAAATTTTGTACTCTACAATTTTTGCATTAAAACACCTCATCAAATTCTTTGTATTATTTGCTTCTTAATCATGCTCTGTGAAGAGCTTGATGCTTTCTGCATGTAGTGTTGGGCCTGAAATAAGGCTATCATATGCACTCTACAAAAATCCACAAATACAAGAGTTGGCCCTATGGTGTATCTATTTACTTCTCATGACTGTCTTTAGTTTGGGAGCCTTCAATGAAGCATAGAACAAGAGTGAAAAGCTTCTACCAAGAAAGAACACATTTCAACTTTATTCCTTATATCAAGTCAATGCAAATAGAAATATCTTCCTATTTCAGCTAATGGATGAGGTTCTAACATACCAATAGCACTTGGACTTATATACCACTTCATAGTGCTTTACAGCCCTTTCTAAGTGGTTTACAGAGTCAGCATATTGCCCCCAACAATGTTGGCTCCTCATTTTTACCCACCTTGGAAGGATGAAAGGCTGAGTCAACCTTGAGCTTGATGGGATTTGAACTGCCAAATTGCAGGCAGCTGACAGTCAGCAGAAGTAGCTTGCAGTACTGCACTCTTACCACTGTGCCACCAAGGCTCATGTTCTTCTGTACATCACCCTTACTCCAACTCAAAAGTACAGAGTATTTTGACAGTATTAATTATCAAAGCAGAGCCTCTATGTTATTGTCAGCTCACTGCTGAGATAAGATGACCTGGCCAGAATTAGGAACTTTTGACATGTAAAATAGAGAAAATCTAACTCTGGTTTTTGCAGTTGACTTGTGAGATGAGTGGCTGAGAATTGAAGGATTTCAGTCAAGCTTACAGCTGTAATGCAACCTGTATGAACACAAGGGTCACACAAGGATCACTTTCTTAAATTTTTTTGAATGCAATTAAATTACAGCTAAGCAGAGATTTTTTGTGCAGAAAGATAAGAGACATCCACTTGGTAAGTGAAAGGAATAAAAGTTTAAAGGTTTAAAAACTTTTGGCAAAAAGCTTAAGAAGGAGTAAATGGGAAAAGTTTAAAATGGATAAAGGGGATAATTATTCTGAAACTTTTTTAGAGAGGAGGAATGCTTTCTATTGAAATTAAACAGAAATGAACCTGACCTTTGTGGGAATGTTTTCTGTCTATTATTAAAGAATGAAGACAATTGGTGGATTTTATAAAACAAAAGATAAAGTTAATGTGAGCCAGAGTGTGATGCTGATTATAGTGTGCCATTTGAGATAGAAGTGTTAAGGACACAAGAAGACAAAATGGGGATGAGGAAAGACAAATTGATGATGCAGTGGAAATTTTGGAGAGTAAGACAGAAATTATGGACAGAGAGCTAGAAAGAGAAATAGATAAAAATAGATAATTTGGCATTACTGGAATTGAGAAAAAAACAATTTTTATTTGAGATTTAGAGCAATTCCATATCTGGTGAAGATATACAGAATCAGTTGTTAAAGCTATAGCAAGTTTTATTGATTGGGTTGAGAAGAATATAGAAGCAGAAATAACTAAGGTATGCAGAATAAATAGATTTGCATGAATAAGAAATGTTTTCTTTGATTTGATGGACAGTTTGGGGCTTATAGTCATATAGAAATGGGCAAATGGAAATTCAGGAGGAGAGACATGATAGCAGTCTTCCAATATTTGAGGGGCTGCCACAGGGAGGAAGGGGTCAAGCTATTTTCCAAAGCACCTGTAGGCCAGACAAGGAATAATGGATGGAAACTGAACAAGGAGAGATTTAACCTGGAAATGAGGAGAAACTTTCTGAAAGTGAGAAAAATCAACCAATGGAACAGCTTGCCCTCAGAAGTTGTGGGAGCACCATCACTTGAGACTTTCAATAAGAGATTGGACTGCCATTTGTCAGAAATGGTGTAGGGTCTCCCGCTTGGATGGGGGGTTGGACTAGATGACCTACAAGGTCCCTTCCAACTTTGATTATCTGTTTGATCTGTTTGATAGGTACAAACTTTGGTTACATTTTAGAGCTGAGAAGCAACCACAAAAAATATTATAATTTGGTCTGTGTTTACCTTTTGTTCCCTGCATGCCAAGGGAAAGGCAGTTAACCTCTCTTCATTTTGGATAAGAATGCATCTTTTTCTCAATGGGGTGCTAAGAAGCTTAATGTTGAAAAAGCATTTTGCCAACCAAGCATGGGGGAGCTATCAAAGGATACAATCTGATGACTGTGTGGCTTTATTTGCTATTTTGTGATTCAAAGCATGCTGCAATGCAAGATGCACAACATGACAAAGGAAAGTTATCTTAGCCAGCCCAGATTCTCCCACACATAATATAAAAGGAACTAGTTTTGCCCCACAAAAGGACTAGCACTGATACATTCACCATGGGAAGCCCACACTGTCACGCAATGAATGGACTATTACAGTTATAGCCCCACAAACAGATAAGCAAGGGAGGGCAGATTGCTCCTTCACAGAGAAAAAGCTTTCCAGTGCTAATATGCACTATTTGGAATTTAGCTTTCTGGAATTTAGCATGGTAAGGTAAATTATTTTAAAGGCCAAGCTAAATAATGTTGCAAATTTCCCCACATATTTTGAATGGGGAAAAATATGAATAAAGAATGGAGGGAGGGAAGAGTCTTCCATTGTCACTTTATTTATTTGCAAAAGAAAAAAGAAAACAACCATTCACAGCTTTGTCAGTAATATACTCTTCAGAGACTAATCAAATCATATATATGGGAATCATATATGAAAAACATGCCTATATTTTCTCCCAGTTCCCTTACATACAGTCAACATCAAAATATTCAGGCAAAGAAAAATGTTGAAAACCCTTCTCCTAAATCATAATATTGTCATATCTTTTGTCTTGTAATATACCTGTGATAAGAGATAGAGTTGCAATGGGATGTGAACTGTGAGATACTAATATTGTACTGTTTGTTCAGACAGCTAGCAAAATTTGACAACAAAACAGGTCAAGTGACACCAATAGATTTTATTCCATTACTTTCTTTATGATTTTGTAAAAACTCAGGAACCTCAGGGGGGAAGAGACTTGCAATTTTATTTAGCTTCATCATCACTTTGTACTACTTGGACTGAGGACCTTCTCCAGGCTTAGGTGAAAATGTTGACGAGAAGCTCCCTTGTGAAGTTTTCCTTTGGGGAATCACCCTGAAATCTTTTATATTGAAAATGCTGTGGAAAAAGCCCAGTGGGAGAAGTTCTGTCTTGATGTCTTTCTTTGAAATGTTAGGAAAATGCAGAAAACCAGGGAAACTTTGTGCTGTTAGCAGTGGCGGGATTCAAATTTTTTTACTACTGGTTCTGTGAGCATGGCTTGATGGCATGGTGTGGCTTGGAGGGCATGACAGGGGAAAATACTGCAAAATCCCCATTCCCTCCCCACTCCTGGGGGAAGGTTACTGCAAAATCCCATTCGCTCCCCACCCCACTAACCTGCTTTCCAGCTTCATTCTCCTGTGCAGGGAAAGACCCAGCGAATCAGCTGGGAGTCAGAAGGCAGAGAATAGATGGGGGCAGGGCCAGTGATAGGTGGTATTTGCCAGTTCTCCGAACTACTCAAAATTTCCACTACCGGTTCTCCAGAACTGGTCAGAATCTGCTGAATACCACCTCTGGCTACTAGAGAGATGGTTGTGTGACTTTGGGCCAGTCACTTGCTCTCAGCCCAACCCACCTCATAGGGTTGTGGGGGGAAATAAAAGGGGGAAGATGTGTTAGATATGTTTGCTTCCTTAAATTATTTGTAAAAATAATAAAGGTAGGATACAAACTAACTAACTAAAAATGACAATATGCCAAAGGAAAGACTCCTTGGTCACCTCATCACATACTAAGAATAACCACACAATACTTTACCTACCCTAATTTTATTAAAATTCTCTTATGCTTTGAATGAATTTCCAAAAACAAAGTCTGTTTAGTAAATTGAATAAAAGCAAGTAGAACAAAATGCAAGAGAACTTCTCTGTGTGCCCCTAATTCTCTCAGCCAACATGTCTGACCTCCAGCTGAGATCTAACCAATATTAGTCACAATATAGCATGCTACTTTTTCTGTGCTTCCTGATCTCAATTTTTGTTCTTCATTGTAAGAGGTAGTCTGGGACTCTGTGTGTATTTGCATCTCATCTATTTATGTATTACTGATACCGAATAAGTACAACAACAAGAAGAAAAACAAATCAACAAATCTTAAACCACGTGAATATTAATCCCAGTGTCTTTTAATTTTATTTTTATCTGCTAACCTTGGAGCTATATTTTTAAGCTGAAATCAGTGTGAAACTTCTATTTTTCTTCTGAAATAAGAGACACTTTTCCACCATTTTAGGGAGTTCTCTTTGTTTGTGCTTATACATACAAACGTGTGTGTGTGTGTGTGTGTGTGTGTGTGTGTGTGTGTGTCTAGCAGGAGGCAGAGGAAGAATTTGAAAACACACAGAATGAAAGAACAAGCCTGAGGCTGAAAAATCAAATCAAGACTTCTCATAAATTGGAGTGGAATTTTGAGCAAATAATTGGCAAATGTGCTATAACAAATGATCCCACCCAGATGGGTGGAGAACTGAATACTCTGCAGTAAATTGAAATCTTTGAAATATGGATCCCTAAAACCCAGCCCATTTTTCAATATTAAAATGTGGGTTTTTTTGGAAGCCCAAAGCAGATGGCAGAGTCTAGATTCAGTTTAAGCTTACAATCAAGCTGCATTGTATCACTCCTATCTTGCATACGGCCTCAGGCAAATATCTATGCTTTTGTTGACATATCTTATGGCTGTCATTCCTAGAACAGTCTATTCTGTGTATAATCAGACCTGTCCAACATATAGTCACTAATATGTTAAAAATTTAGATGAGAACTAAATTTTAATGTATGGAAACTATACAAGATGACACTCTCCTAATGCATTTGAATTAGAGTTAGGGTTAGATAAAGAACCACCAGAAGGCATTGTTGTCTACATCAAGCAACCACCTAGACAACAGATTAAATAGCCCCAAAGCTCGTATTATTATCAATCCTTTTTTCTAGAGACACATTTTATCCTCACATATGGAATTTGAGAAAGACGATTGGTTGATTGATTGATTGATTGATTGATTGATTCAGCCACTCAGTTTAATAATGACTCTGGGGAGTATCCAGATGAAAAGCAAATATATATTTAAAAACAAAGAATAGCATAATAGTAACTAATTGGAGAGGGGTAAAGGGAGACAAGCACACCTTAACAGAAACATATACAATACACCAGATGGGAAAACCGGATCAATTCATTCCAGAACTTGATGAAAAAATACCCTAATTTGCAAAACCAATTTAAAAGTGTGCAAGAGTGGGTGAGCTAGAAGTCCTGGATGGTATTGTTCCAAGCAGCAGATACCATGACAGAGAACATATATTTTGTAGGTCCTGTCATATCAGTGGTGGTATTCTACTGGTTTGGCCTGGTTCAGGCAAACCAGTATTAAAAATTGTTGCCTTTTGGCCTAACTGGTAGTAAAAAAACAGCTGAACTAGTATTTCTTTTTTTTTCCTCCTGATGATCAGCTGTTCTGATGATCAGCTGTGCCAGGAACCTCCTCGCTGTCTTTCTGCTTTACCCAGGCAGCTTCCCTGAGGCCCAGGAGGCAAAAAAAAACCCCACAGAACCAGTAGTAAAGATATTTGCATCCCATCCCATGTCAGATGTCATTGTTTAATGAATGGAACATAAAACACATCCATACTGCTGGATCTTTTGGCATGGTCTGAAATGATGCAAGAGAAGTGGTCCCATAGGCTGATAAAAAAAGACAGATCACACACTGTTCAACATCAGGGATCATGTATATCTATCAATGAAGTATCTGAACATGGGGTTGCCATGTAAAAAATTGGGCCCTAAATATATCTGTCCTTTCCCAATAGTATGGGTAATAAATCTGGTGACTATCCAGTTACAGTTACCCTCATGATTTAAATGAGTCCACCCAGTGTTCCACAGTAGTTTGCTGAAACCAGCTACTGAGATGAACTTAGAAGCTGACACCACAGGGCCTGTGCAGGATGACCATTATGAGGTAGACAGTATCCTTGATACTCGCTGACGGAGGGGTAGGCTTCAATACCTAGTTAAGTGGAAAGAGTATCCTGTTATGAGGCATCCTGGGTGGATCACAAACCTATGGCAGCTCCATGATTACAACACCATTTCTATAAAACATACCCCACTAAGGCGGTTGGGAGAGGGAAATATCTTGGCTATGTATCTCATGTTGGTCCCTTTTGTCTTCCAGACGGATCCATGGTAGAGGGGGGCGCATGTCAGGCTCCAGGTGCTTTCTGACCCATTTGGAACCAGACATATCAATGGGGCATGAGGGGTTGCCAACAGCAGGCTGCTGCTGTCCAGAAGACCGGGACTAAGCACCAATTACCTGGTGATCCAGCACTCGTCGATCTGTCACGAAATCTATCAGAGCTGCTGCAAAATGGAAGGGCACAGAGAGAGAGAGAGAGAGAGAGAGAGAGAGAGAGAGCCAGGCTGGGCTAATGAAGGCGGCTGCGAGGAATGCAGGGGTTGGAATGCGCGGGGGAGCACGGAAGTGACAAGATAGCATAGGAGAGAGATAGCGTAGAATAGGTGGTTTTGGCTATAGAAATGGGGGTGTGATAAGGGAAGCGAAGGGGGGAGTGATAAGAGAGACAGAATGGTGGGCGGATATTAGGAGGGTGTGGCTTTAACCACTCTGGGCGGATGCTGGATAACCTAATGATGGATTACTGAAGATATATTTAAAGCACTGAGAGAATCTAGCTCTCAGAGCTGGCTTTTCATGGAGTGTCCGTTCTTGCTGCTGTTAATTCTGAGTTCTCAAAATAAAGCAGAAACATGACTGCATTAAAGTGTGAGTACTGTTGCTTTGTGAGTAACTGCTCAGGAGTTCAGAGGCAGCTGAGAGAAGCCCTATGCCATGAAAGGCTTTATAGGAGATATCAAAATCTTGAAAGTCACTAATAACAGTGAAGTTCTCATTCCAGAAATAATGTCTGCACATAGCAGGATGCACCCATAACTGCTTGTGCGGGCGTATCATGTAGCTTGTGAAGGGCAGCCCCTTATAAAGTACATTGCAGTAATCCACAAAAACCATCTTTTGACTAAATCACCTTTGAGAATTGAAAATTTCAGCCTAACCATAATAAAACCTGCCCACTCAAAGAAGCCTTTTATAAATGTCAAGTTCTAACTTGATTCCATTCTTATTTTAGTTCCCACGCCAGCACCATTCATGACATGTCACTTTTTATTTTTGACCTTATTGCCAGACTTTGCTCCCTGGTTTGGGGGATTCTGCTAGGGATTTGGGGATTTTGCCTTTTCCCAGAGCCTCTCTAGGTTCAACATCATTATCAAAATGCAGTCCCTCCCAGATGAGATCCATACCATTAAATATGTTTAAAGGTGCCTGGTTTTTCTCTCTTGACAGATAGTGGAACAGGATCACAATAGTCTCCCTGGATCAGACCAAAGTTCCAGTACTTTGACCACAAAAAATCTAAATAAATTAGTGACAAATATTAAAAAGTAGTATCAGATGGAGATAATCATATCCGTTATTTCTCACCAACCTCCTATAATTAATCTCTCTCTTGACTTATTTTCATCCAATAATATTCTCTTCCTTGATAGCACAATTTAATGTGAGGATATCTACATAGGTCAAGCAGTAATACTCTCAGCCTTGCAAGGTAGTCCAGACAAGATGAACAAATTCTATTTCATACCATATCTGAATCTTGCCAGACTAAAAGTACATTTCTCCCCTGTCACCTCTATAGACAAAGAAACTAGGAAGGGTCCCTTCTAAGATGTCCAATAATCACAAACTCACCCAATATTTTTTTTTCCCAGATCCAAAACATTTCAATTCTTTTTTAAAAAAAAATCAGAATAAATATGTGATTGAGGAGGGGGAGTCAAAGCAGAGGTGGTATTCAGCAGGTTCTGACCAGTGCTGGGGAATCGGTAGGAGAAATTTTGAGTAGTTCGGAGAACTGGCAAATACCACCTCTGACTGCCCCTGCACCTATCTATTCTCTGCCTCCTGAGTCCCAGCTGATTGTCTGGGTCTTCTTTTGTTGCCCTGCACAGGAGAATGGAGCTGGAAAGCAGGTTGGTGGGGTGGGAGGGAATGGGGACTTTGCAGCATCCCTCCCCTACCACGCCCACCAAGCCACACCAGGTCCACCAAGCCCACCAAGAACCAGTAGTGAAAAATTTTGAATCCCACCACTGAGTGAAAGACTTCAAATCAGTAATTAGGTAATATTTCAAGCATTTTTATACAAGTTTTATTGTATTTTGTATTCAAACATACCTACATCGAGTGGCAAGGGGAAGGCAGATGAAAAGAAATAATGACTTATTAATCAAAGTAAATATAGTGGGAAAACAAGTCTAAATGAAGTCCCAGGTCTGCTGAGCCAGTTCCTCATTATGCCCCCATAAGTCTAGCTCAGATGAACTTAGATGCAATCTCTCTTCCTCTAGTAAAAATCAGTCTCTAAAAGATTCACTTAGCCTTTTGTTCAGCTTCAGAATTTTACAATTCACTGGAAACAATTAATCCTAGTGCTGGGATTCCACTGCCTAGAAACTAAATAAAGAAGCAATCAATAAGCAAGTATTTTTCCATCACTCAGCTCTAGGGTGACTGAAATTTAAAATGCGTGTAACCATAAAAACACTAGTTCTGAAATCTTACAAATTTATTTATAGCTGTTGTTTCTCAAAATGGAAGGCACGTTTTTTTCCCCCTCTTCATCTTAATCCCCATCCTGGCATTTCCCTCAAGCCCCACATATTAAAATATAGTAGAGTTAAAACAAAGCAACTGAAGTAAATCAGGGGTTCCAATCTTAACAACTATGATTTTCTGGATTTCAACTCCCAGAATTCACCCAGCCAGGATTCTGTAATGTTGGAAGTTGAAGTCTGCAAATTGGCCAAGGTTGGACACCTCTGAAGTAAATGACAATTTTATTTTATATTACTTTATTCTCCCAGGTAGCTAGAAAGAACTAGCAGCCTGGGCCCAAGGCCTATTTCTCAATGGCTGTTTCAATGGAGTTCTCTCTACATAGTTTTAATTGGGATATTCCTGGTGTAGGGACATCAGTGCTGCAGTAGGTTTTACCTTGTATCACAAAAAGACTTCTTCAGCATCAAAAAGAAAAAAAAATCCACCCAGACTATAAATCCTGCAAGGTGGTCCCTACTTTTGAAGAGTTGTGCTGAGCAAGCTTCAGTGGAATGTAAGATGAGATGTCTGCAGAAATGTCTGGGACTATCCAACACATGGGAGCAGAACAACTGTAACACAATTCATGAAGACAATCCAGGAAGAAACTGTAAGTGGATATTTTTTATCAAAAGCTGCTGAGAAATCAAACAGAATCAAAATAGTTACATTTTCATTGCTTCTCTCCTGCAGCAGGTGATCCATCAAAATGACATTCCCTGTTTCTGTCCCAAAGTTAGGCAAGAATCCAGGCTGAACAAAGTAGAACATTGGTCTCCATGAAGTTCTGCAGCTGGATTAACAATATCTCTCAAGCATCTTTTTGATTAGACAGTATTTGCAATTTAAGTCTTTGTTAAGGGAGAGTTTGTTCAGGAGTGAGTGGGCAGATCATTTCCCTTCAGACCAGAGGTACCTTTCCATCATACAAAAATTTGCTTACCTCATCATAAATTCACTGAATCCATCCCCATTTACTAACTCAGAGTTGTCAAGTAGTCAAGATGAACAGGGATCAAGATAGCATATAATAGACTACGAGTATGAGAAATCCATATCCACAAAAACCGAAAGTGATTGCATACGATTAGACTAAGAGAGAGACCTTAGTGTACATTGTATCAATATTTGGTTCAAATCAGCAAGATGATGAATAATTTTACCTTCTAAGTGCATCACAAATCTGCTATTACAGAGCATGTGATAGTAACAAAACCAATAACCAATCTATAGGGCTTGAATGTGGCTAGGAGATGTCTTTACTATCAAATCTGTAGGCAACTACTCACAGCTCAGGCAGCCATAATTCACACCCATCTTTCTGACAACTGGATATATATCTATTTTCAAGAGCACCTTTGTTTCACTCAGAGTTTACAAACTTACATTTAAAAATGTATCCTTCAAAAAAAAATCAGGAAGAGGAGGAGGAAGAAGAGGAAGAGGAAGTGGAAGTGGAAAATATAGCTGGACAGTGTGCTAGCATCCAGGTTCGTTTCTCTATTCCTTCCATGGCAACATCTCAGATTGCAGATCATAATTCAGGAAACTCAGACAAAAGCTAAAAGATTGCCTTGAATGTTTCTCATTTGCTTTCCTCTGTGCAATAGAGAATTTTTCCTTCTCTGTTGTTATTTTTGTTTTAGTGTATACCTTATCCTTCATAACCTATAAATCCTCTTTTGCTCTTATTTTCCCAGAATGGAAATGTATTGAAAACTTCCATCTTTCCTATCTCCTTCCAGAGAGCACTGCAAACAATGCCTCCAATTCTGTCACTTTGAGTAATTTAAGAGTTGCCCTCCCAGGAGATTCTTTTGCTAGCTAGCTACTGAGTTCAGTTTTCCATTGTTCTTAAGGTGATTTAGAACTAATCTAACTGCACCTGTTTGGGGAGTTATTAGCTAGCTAAGAGTACATCAATTTATCATGAGTCTCTCACCAAATGTAGAGCAGGTGTCAGGTCACTGTCTTACTTTCCTAGTGGGAAAAATACCTCAAGCAAATGTATCTGTTGCTAATTTTACAAAGTTCTGTTTAGAAAAATTCAAACCATAAATAAATGAGGTTATTATGAATGCAGAACATTCAGAAGCTGATCTAGTGGGGAGTAATGAAAAGGAAGATTAAATTTTTGTGGTCTATCATTAAGTCTGGGTTTATACATCACACTAAGCTATGGTTTCTTTATTGACTTGGGTTTTGTAGAATGCTCCATAATATATAAACATGATTTACAAATTACTCTGGATGAGTTCACAGACCTGCTAAGTTAAAGCCAAAAATTGGCACTGAAGCTTGTACGAATACAGTGTAAATACATAGGAGAGAGAATACCAACAGAAGCTTCTCTTATTTTTGCACAAGGAGTTGCACTTATCAGCCAATACAAAATAACAGAGTTGGAAGGGATCTCGGGGGTCTTCTACACATTCAGACATTCTGAAATTGCTCATTTTTTCAATCGTTTATTTTTGGCCTCTGATTCATGCAGATAAACTTATACAAACTCAGTATAACAGATTTCAAGATAAAAAGGGTATAAGTATAACTGAACAATGATCTACCCTTCATAAAATTGAATAATCCTGGATCAGGCCAATGAGGTTTGATCCAGTAGAATGAATTTATTTGGTGGCTTGAATTATTAGGTTCTTTCATTTGGCACAACAATCATTTGAAGAATCTTAGAACTTGATTATCATGATTGCCATTGACTAGGAGGCAAAAAGTGGTTCCTACCTTATATAACTAGGCTGATAGCATCTGTCATTTCAAACTGTGAGCAAAGTGTATTTCCTGATCTAATTTTAGATATATACAGTATATAACTATAGAAAGCTATAGGTTGAGACATATACTATCTATGTATGCATGTATCTATCCATCTATCTATCTATCTATCTATCTATCTATCTATCTATCTATCTATCTATCTATCTATCCATCCATCTATCCATCTATCTATTTATCTATCTATCTATAGGTGAAACTCAAAAAATTAGAATATCGTGCAAAAGTTCATTTATTTCAGTAGTGCAACTAAAAAGGTGAACCTAATATATGAGATAGACTCATTACATGCAAAGCAAGATAGTTAAAGCCGTGATTTGTCATAACTGAGATGATTATGGCTTACAGCTCATGAAAACCCCAAATCCACAATCTCAGAAAATTAGAATATTGTGAAAAGGTTCAATACTCTAGGCTCAAACTGTCCCACTCTAATCAGCTAATTAAGCCATAACACCTGCAAAGGGTTCCTGAGCCTTTAAATGGTCTCTCAGTCTGGTTCAGTAGGAAGCACAATCATGGGAAAGACTGCTGACCTGACAGTTGTGCAGAAAATCATGATTGACACACTTCATAAGGAGGCAAAGCCTCAAAAGGTAATTGCAAAAGAAGTTGGATGTTCCCAAAGTGCTGTATCAAAGCACATTAACAGAAAGTCATGTGGAAGGGAAAAGTGTGGAAGAAAAAGGTGCACAAGCAGCAGCGATGACCGCAGCCTGGAGAGGATTGTCAGGAAAAGGCCATTTAAAAGTGTTGGGGACTTTCACAAGGAGTGGACTGAGGCTGGAGTCAGTGCGTCAAGAGCCACCACACATAGATGGACCCTGGACATGGGCTTCAAATGTCATATTCCTCTTGTCAAGCCGCTCCTGAACAACAAACAACATTAGAAGCGTCTTACCTGGGCTAAAGAAAAACAGAACTGCTCTGTTGCTCAGTGGTCCAAAGTCCTCTTTTCTGATGAAAGCAATTTTTGCATCTCATTTGGAAACCAAGGACCCTGGAGGAAGTCTGGAGAGGAGGAAGAATGGAGAGGCACACACTGCAAGATCCTTGAAGTCCAGTGTGAAGTTTCCAAATCAACAGTCTGTGTTGATTTGGGGAGCCATGTCATCTGCTGGTGTTGGTGCTTCATTAAGTCCAGGGTCAATGCAGCCGTCTACCAGGAGATTTTGGAGCACTTCATGCTTCCTCCCGCAGACGAGCTTTATGAGGATGCTGACTTCATTTTCCAGCAGGACTTGGCACCTGCCCACACTGCCAAAAACACCAAAACCTGGTTCAATGACTGTGGGATTACTGTGCTTGATTGGCCAGCAAACTCGCCTGACCTGAACCCCATAGAGAATCTATGGGGCATTGCCAAGAGAAAGATGAGAGACATGAGACTGAACAATGCAGAAGAGCTGAAGGCTGCTATTGAAGCATCCTGATCTTCCATAACACCTCAGCAGTGCCACAGGCTGATAGCTTCCATGCCATGCTGTATTGAGGCAGTAATTGCTGCAAAAAGGATCCAAACCAAGTACTGAGTACATATGCATTCTTATATTTTTCAGAGGTCTGATATTGTTCTCTGTACAATCCTTGTTCTATTGATTGCATGTAATATTCTAATTTTCAGAGATTGTGGATTTGGGGTTTTCATGAGCTGTAAGCCATCACAATTATGACAAATCATGGCTTGAACTATTCTTGCTTTTCATGTATGGAGTCTATCTCATATATTAGTTTCACCTTTTAAGTTTCATTACTAAAATGAACTTTTGCACGATATTTTAATTTTTTGAGTTTCACCTGTATCTATCTAACATCTCTCTATCATCTATCCATCTATCTATCCATCTATCCTCTATCATTCATCTAATAACATTAACAGTAATGAGTGAAGATGATTTATGCTATCCATGCTCAATATATAATAATTTGCATATCTTTTCTGACTTTTTTTCATAAATCTGAATTACTTTGGCTATAGGTTGCACCTACGATTCAAGTCACTTTCCCATATGCTGCCATTATTTTTAAATCAGTTTTATATTCATGCTGAGGCTGATGATCACTATACTTACCCTAAATATAAGGTTCATTTTGGTGAGTCTCATCTTGGGATTTCCCTATTCAAGGACAAAGTTCCTGCACATCCAGGACACAGAGTACATCTGATGGGCTTTTATTGTAATGTTCCTTTTAGAAGATGCCATTGATTAGCGTAAGTCCACCCTAATTGTGAACAGTTGTTTCATGATCAGACATAAGTTGAGGATTATTTGTGCATAGATTTATGGCTTATTGCTCCATGAGCTAATATTTCGGCTGCTTTTACTTTGTATTCTGTCTCCTGATTTCTTTGTTTTTAATGGCCTGCTTGTCTAGTTAGTTTTTCACTTTGTTTTGGATTATATCTGCACTGTTTTAGCCCTTCTGAGGATTCATCAGTAAAGCAGGATGTAACTCTTGATAGAAAAAAGCAATCCACAAAACCTTTACCAGCAAAGAATTGTTTCTAATGAAAATCCAGCACATTGTCAAAGTAATTCTATCACTATCTATAAACACTTGCATGAAAGTCAATTATCATCCAATTACTGAAGGTGATTCAAAGGTTATGTTTAAACTGCTCCACAGAGATAGTAAGATATAATTTCATTCATTGACAGTAGCAACTGAAATGGAGAGAACAAGTCTTCCAGGAGTAATCAAAGTAGGTTTGAACTCCTGCACTAGAGGGAAATATCTTGATATCAAAGGGTGCCCTTCACACAAGTACCATTCAGCTGAGCCCCTACATTCAGGAGGGAGAAAAGGAATCTCTGCATAATTGAATGGAGACGCTTTGTATGTGAATGACATGTTGACATTGATTAATTGTATTAATATTTGCTCAGAATTTTCTGCCTGTACAGTGTGATTAAAGTTACTGCTGAAATTGGTGGCCCAGTTTGCATTCTGTCCTTTAAACGATTGCTAAATAATTTACTGTAATTAGGTATCAAAGTACTGAATATTTCAAATGAGAGATGCAGTCTGATTAATAAAGATGGGATGGATCCAATCTCTGCCAGTGTGGTATTCCCTGAACATAAATCTGATTGTATCTCTGCCAGCAGAAAAAGAAAGAAAGAAATGATCTCTGGCAAATTCTTCTTCTTTGTAGTCCCCAAGGTCAGAGAAGGAAGATATGGGAGGCAAAGTAGGAAAGGTCATGATGGTTCTGCCCCATTTATGACCATTGTCTCACTGTAAGGAGGTTGGTCAGTTCCAAAATGTGATAAATAAAAAATATATTGTATTCCAGATGTTGAAAAATGAATGTCACCAGTGTAGCTCAACATCTCTGCAGCCAAGTTGGAATCTGAACTTTCTTAGTTCTAAATTCAAGAGGAGAATCATTTAAGTAGAACAGAAGATATGTGCAGGTACCTATTCTACAACTGGTGAGGGGCACTAGTGGCACAGGCACTGAACAGGGGTTAAGCTAGGGTTTTCCAAAAATGTCAATATTGACCTCCCAAGGGGCAATGGGACTCATTATGATTATTAAGAGCCACTTTGGTCTAATGATTCAGGTGTTAGCCTAAAAACCAGGAGACTGTGAGTTCTAGGCCTCTCTTAGGGTGAATGCTGGCTGGGTGACTTTGGGCAGTCAGAGTGGTTGTTGTGGAAAAAAAATAGGAGATAGAAGCATTTGGTATGTTCACTACCTTGAATTGATAAAAATATGTGATTTAAAAAGGAAGGATAAAAATCTAAAAATGAAAATCATAATTATTTGTAGTACTATTAAAGCCGAAGAGTTTGGGAATGTCCAAGGTAAAGGGAGGCTAGTCAAAAAAAAAATCCAGATGATAGCCACAACCTCATGACTAAAGCCACCAGCCTGACTTTTTAAAAATCACCATCCCAAGGCATAACTCGGTTTCCAGAAGTATGAAATAGCTCATTTCATATATAAAATCTACATGTATTAGGGAAAAGTATGCACAAAAAACATATTGGAACAAAACACTTATAAAGATGTACACACCTTTTTGGTGTCTATGTTTGTAAAGATAGTGGTAATAGGCTAAATAACACATAATAGAAAACATGAGATACTAAATGAATTTAGATACATTTTGTTTTTTGCTCTTTTTTGCCTTTAGGAGATAGACAGAATTGGACAGCAATGAAATGCAGGCTGCTAGCCATACATGACCCAAGAGCCTCTTTTTTATAACTTCTGAAGCCATCCAGTTAGATGGCATCATTGATCTTATTTATTTAGAAGCTACCACACTGAGAAAATTGAAAAAGAAACATCGAGAACAGGAAAAACAGTGACATTACTATGGTTGATGGCTGAAAATATAATTTTAAAAAGAATATTCCTTTTGCTACAAAAATGTGGGTTTGGAAAATTTAGCAATAAAAGGAAACCAGGCTACTAAAGAACAGGGTGGTTGGACACCATCAAAGCTGACAACAACCAAAGCATAGAACAACTCAAAGAAGTAGTGCAAGATTGGAAAACCTGGAGACACGTGGCCCATAGAACTGCCAAGAATTGGACACGATTGAATGAATAACTTCATTGTCATCATCATCATCATCATCATCATCATTGTTGTTGTAGTAGTAGATGGGGCGTGCATAAGTGCACTAACATGCCTATCGTCCCTGTCATTGTATTTTTATTCTCTTATTCTTGTTCTTGTTTTTGTTTGACAAATTCCAATAAATAAATAAATCATATCACCCCAATCTGGAAAATCCATTATTGCTTGATCAATTTAAACTCCATGCTGGCTGGGGAATTTAAACCCCATGCTGGCTGGCAAGTTGCAGTCCACGCATCTTAAAGTTGCTAAGTTTGAAAAACACTGATTTGAACATTAACAGGCATCTTGTCTTTTACCTATGGAAGATGGACCAGAGAAAGAGAGTGTAATGTCTAAGCTGAACTAAGACTATGAAGTTTAGAATCTCCAAGAGAAGCATTTTCCGTCTCCAAAATAAATAACTTAGAATGTGAAAAGAACTCCAATCAGATTTAAATGATAAAAATATACAGCTGTATGAAAATTGGGTTGTTTCTTACAGCTGATTTTTTTGCTGCTATTTATTGTGTGCTATACTATAAGAGCTGGACATTTTAAATCCACTGGTTTATCTTTGCTGTTGCCACCTTGAGTTCTCCAGAGGAAAGACAAACAAAAATGCTCTGAATAAGCCAAGTAATTAAAGATCTCACTCAGTTGTTTGTCTTATGCCTTAGTAAGCTGTTGAAAGCTGGTGTTTGTTTACTGTTGTCAGATGATATTCTGGTGATTGTATTGTTTTGTGTCATTTACAAGCAGAAACAAAGAAAACTAGGTTAGGTCCAAAGAGAGAAGATGGTTCCCTCACAGAAGTGGAGATGGATAAAGCATATCCCTTGGTCTTCTGGGCATCACTGAGCAAGTTCAGAATGAGACCAGTGAGAAATTAAATGGCTTCCTTTCATAAGTAGACCTTTTTACAAGCACACATACTAAATAACAGGGTTTCCTCCTCCCCCTTCTAAACAATGCATTTTACAAATGGTGTATTCCTTCTGCAATGCTTTGAACTGGCTCATTGGCAAAATAGTTCTTTTGCGACTGTGAATGCTACCACAAAATAAAAGAGGTTGTCCTGGTTTTTTCCCCATGATTAGTTAATGTTCTGTTAATTTATATTTCTTTATGGCATAGTCATTGAAATATGCCAAGTAGTTCATCTATTTCATTAGTTGTGCTTGACTATCCAAAGAATTCTGTCTCTTATCGGGTTCATTGGATATGGAGGGAGGGAGGATGAATGGGCTGAAATATTATAATTAATTACGATAATATCTTCAAAAACCCAAATACACAATTTAAGCATAAAACTAATAAAGATTTGTTTGAGATGTCAATACTGATTAATACTGATCATAATCAATACTGATTATGATTAATCCCCAGTGTTTTTCCAGAAGAGCGTTTCCAGTGTTTTCAGAAGGCCATCCAAGTAGGAGCTATTTTTGCTACAGGGGATAAGCTACTTGAAAGAAGGGGAACTATTGCAGAGAACGCCCACTCCTCCTGCCATGCCTCCTAGTAAGTGAGACTCTTACCAGGAGAGTACCTCTTCAATAAAGCAAGCAGAAACTATTATATAGGGCATTATAGGAAGCAACTGGTACTTTAAATTGTACCCAGAAGTCTACTGGCAATCAGTACAATTCCCATAACAGATGCATAATGTGACAGTATTGTGATTAACCACTAAGCTCACATGTTCTTATGTTCTGGACTAGTTAAAGCCTCCAGTAGTCTTGAATGGCAGCCTGATACAATATAGAATGAATTACAACTATCTAATTTAGAAGTAAAGGATATGAGTAATCATCTCTGGTACATTCTGTGTATGAGAGTTCATGACTTGGAATAGACATGGTAACAGGTCAGGCAATGAGGACTGTTTGGTGACCCAGACAGCTCGGAGCCTGGACATGGATTAGCTTACTGGTCTGTATATAAGAGTTGGTTTGCTTCTGTGAATATTGCTTCTGTGATTCTGTGCATATGTGATTCTTTGCTTCTGGATTCTGAGTTCCAGTTCTGGATATTGTATACATGCATCATACTTTATATTATTGTGTATAAACAAGTTTCTACTATAAATGAATCTTGCTGAATTATTTACTTGTGTTTACTTGTTGGATTGATGCAAACTCTGATATTCTGTTGCAGATAAATTTGCAATTGGTGAACTACCCAAAGCTGTGCAAAAGCCCTACAAGGCTATTAGCTTTACCTGCTCTTCTAGCAAGAGACATGATTCCAAGAGGACTTCCAAATTGTGATCCTGCTTTTTCTAGGGGACCACAGTCCCATCAAGAGTCAAATATGATACACTCCTGTAATCAGTCATGCTCTGAATCAACAGCCATTTTATTTTGCTTTGAGCCTCTTTTTCCTCATCCAGACCCTGACAGTCTGCAGACATTGAGTCAAGGTTTCTATCATATCTCCCATCAGGTTAGGAGTGGAGATGTTTAACAGTAAGTGTAGTTGTAAAAAGAAATATTCCTCTATTTGGTTACATGGGGAACTCGTAATGAAATGTATGGAGGTCTGACCATTCCTACCATTACACCCACTCAGGTAGGAGTACAATACTTTAACACCATACCCAGAAATCCCAACCTTCAGTGATAGTCCAAGTACTGTGGATAACAGTATCAAAAATTGCTGAAAGATCTGAGAAAATAGAATGATCACACCTCCTTCATCCATGACCCATCATACATCATCCATGAAAATGACTGATCTATTTTCAATTCTATTCAGGACAGAACCAAGACTGCCATGAATCTAGATAATCCATATCCTTCAGAAACCTCTGCAGTTGTAGCTTTACCACTTTCTCAATTGTGTTGTCCCCAGAGGAGAAAGGGGAAACAATAGTTGCTCAATTTTATTAAATCCAGGCCTAGATTTTTAATGGAGACTCAAGAGTTAATTTTTAAAGGCCTGTAAAACCCTCCCTTCTCTCAAGGAAGTATTGACTTCAAGCCAGACACAAGTCCCAGCCTCCTTCCTGTCTAATTTTATGTGCGGCAGTATAATGGTGGTATGCTGCCAGTTCGCATCAGTTCTAGCGATCCGGTAGCGCCAGTCAGCAATTGGCCCCACCCACCCACTCTCGCTCTTTCCTGTCCTATATTTTCTTTGTTTGTAGCTCGCTGATTCGCGAGGAAGAGCAGATTGCTCTGCCTCAGCTGTTTTACTCACCAGTGCTGACAGTAAGGTAAGTTTTCAAGCTTAAAATCGCCCGTCTAGAATACTCTGTGTGCGTGAAGTGCGTGCCCACAGAACCGATAGTAAAAAAAGTTTGAATCCTACCACTGGGGCAGGAATCCAATTCACAAATGATAGAACCTACATTACAGAAAATTCTATCCACTTTCTCAAGATTCAGAGTGAAGCCTCCCAGGTAACAGTACAATATATCCATTATATTATCTCAGTAGATTTTTCTGTCTTGTTTCCATCTCAGAAGAAGTGTGAGCAATTTTATGCATAAAATGGTATAGAGATGCATAAACGACATGAAATAGACATATTTGGTTTTCTTTTTCTCCTGCTTTAAATTTCTTTGTCTTACTATGTTTTTATTCCTTTTCTATGCTTTGCATAATATTGGTTATGCAAAGCACAATAAAATGACTAGTGTGATAACTATGTGCGCCTCCATGTGGGTTGTCATCAGCAGAGTACCAACTAAGCAAAATCTGCGTTCTTGAAATATAGAAGCTCACACTGGAATTACAAAATAGTTGGAAAGACGCTATTAATAGACTCACATAATTATTTTGCTTTCATTTTCATATCCCATAATGTTACATTAATAGCCCAATTTTCCTCTGGGAATAAAAGGTAATTTCCACGAAGTTTCCTTTTCTTTTATCATAATCACAACAAGGCTTTCTGGCTAGGAAATTCTGGGAATTGAAGTCCAGATATTTTAAAGTTGCAAAGAGTGAGAAACAACGGACTAAGAGATAATAATGGGCTCAAAGTCACTCAGGATCAAGTGAACCTTAAAACCTCAGTCTTCTCAGTTCTGGGCTAATATCTTCACCATATTGAGTGTGTGTGTGTATGTGTGTGTGTGTGTGTGTGTGTGTGTGTGTGTGTGTGTGTATGCGCACGCACATGCATGTGCTGACTCTGTAAACACTTAGAGGGTGGCACTGTGAAGTGGTATATAAGTCTAAAAGCACTGTGAAGTGGTATATAAGTCTAAGTGCTATTGCTATTTTTAAAGGGAGGTCAGAAGAAGAATGGCTAGCTCTGCTTATTTTCAACTTTGGCTCCATCAACCGCTTCCTTTGGTCACAACTCCTATTAGCATGTAGCCCTAAACTAGTGATTCCCAAGGGAATGAAAGAAAGTTGCCCAGATGAATAAAAAAAAACCTTTCAGTGGAGGCCTAAATTTTCTAAATACAGTAGAATACTTTTACTTTAAACTTTAATGGCCAAGTGTGATTAGACAGACAAGGAATTTGTCTCCATTATATAAGCTCTCAGTTTACATACAAACAACAAATTAATATGATCACAATAATGATACCAATAAGAGAAGGCAGTAGAAAAAGATGAGAAGGATAATAATATCACAGCCATACTACATGGATAAAAGCAAAAGGCATGTCGTTTTGCAACTGACATTTATGAAGAAAATTAACATTTTTAGTTCTAAACTAAATTGTATTCAAAACAGATTTCCTTACCATTATTAAATCTGTAAAAATGAAAACCATATACCATCAGCTCATTTATTCAAAGTGACTTTTCATTGCTCAAGTGTATGTGCATTAATTGAGAATTCTTGATTCTGATAAAAATTGAATAATTTTAATTCTATTAAACTTGTGAAAAGCTTCAGATTCCGTCAGCTGCCTCCTTTGCATTCTAACAGGTTCCTTTGTCAAATATGTACCAGCCAACAAGAGATTTTCACATAAAATTATATCCCGTTTTCAATTTTTCACTTTTTAATAACATCTCTGAATTTCAAGCATATAATGCTTACTACTGATTCCAAGTATCTGATAAACAAACTATTTCTGCAAATTTACTGTAATGGTCCCAGCAAGATAATGTGCCCTATATATTTGGCATATATCTTGGCATTTAAATATTCACATTTTGTAAACATGTCCCCATTACCTTTTCTAACCGTAACAGAGATGCATGGTTTGTTGCAGAGGTGGTATTCAGCAAGTTCTGACCAGTTCTGGAGAACCAGTAGAGGAAATTTTGAATAGTCTGGAGAACCAGCAAATACTACCTCTGACTGGCCCACCCCTATCTATTCTCTGCCTTCTGAGTCCCAGCTGATTGGCTGGGTCTTCTTTTGTTGCCCTGCACAGGAGAATGGAGCTGGAAAGCAGGTTAGTGGGGTGGGGAAGGAATGGAGATTTTACAGTATCCTTTCGCTGCCATGCCCACCAAATTATACCACGGCTACCAAGCCATGCCGACTGAACCAGTAGTAAAAAAAAAATTGAATCCCACCACTGGTTTATTGGTTCAGATTTTGGACTTGTACCAGAAAACCCAAGTCTATTCTGAGCCATAGAAGTTCAGCAGATAACTTTGGGCAGTTACTCTCTCTCAGCCCGACCTACTTCACAGTGGAATGGGAGAAGTAGTACTATGTATATTACCTTAAGCTTTTACACTGGGTAAAAAACCTCTAACAAATAAGCTACAACCCCAGGAAAGATAGACAATATGTCTTGTTTCATTCTCACTCAGACTTTTCTGGTATTGATTGTCCTTGGCATGTTATTTTATTTGTTTCAAAAATAATTTGCTTTTTCTGCAGCAACCTGAAAATAGGCTTAGAGGTCTGCGCAGACTCAGCTCCATATAGCTGATGAAGTTGCCTAACTTAATACTTCCAAGTTAATGCTGAATCAGAAGTTCTTGAGAACTTTTGGCTAGAATTTGGTAGCTGTAGCAGACAAGGTTATTTAGAATCAAACCTTACTTCTTTTCATCAATAACAAGACAAATATAAATCAAGATGTGATATAGTGTAAGCCAATCATTTGAATTTTGACATGTCAGATCAACAACGAAAGTTCATAAGGGTCATAAGGGTCTATCTTATGGATCTCAGATGGATCCTGGTTTTGCCTTTTGGCTTTCAGCCATATTGTTGGAAAATGGAAACTTAGAAACTCTCTATGGATTTACCCATTATTTCCCAGATGTTATGTCTTACCAGCCAGCTGCCTTAAATACTGCTGATATCTTCAATGACTCTGAAACATCTCTCACCATTTTTCAAAATCCCAAAGATTAGCAGCATTGAAGCATTTGTAATAGAACTAGCAACAAAGAAATACAGATACAAATCATTTAACTCCTCTCTTTGATAGCCCTCAAATATGGGAAGGTTACTATCAGATCACCTAGTCCTTCTCTTTGTTAGACTAGATCAGAGGTCTTCAAATTTGGCAACTTGTGGACGTCAACTCCCAGAATTCTCCAGCCAGCATAGCTTGTGGACTTCAACTCCCAGAATTTTCCAGCTTAGTTATGCTGGCTGGAGAATTCTGGGAGTTGAAGTCCACAAGTCTTAAAGTTGCCAAGTTTGGAGACCCCTGGACTAGACATATCTAGTTCCCACATCCTATCATATCCTTCATCCTATTGTTTAGCTTTTCTCTGCATTCTTTTATAATCAATGAAATGCATAATCAATAAATCAGTCGTATATATATACATACACATACATACATGCACAACAAATAACTCTGTTGAAAGAACAATAACTTAAAATGAAATTCAGAATGGGAAAAACCTACTGAAAATACATCCAGTGTTTGCATTGACTGTCTCACTATTCAGGTGAATATACCAAATACAATTGTATATTCTTTTCTGGGTTTTCTTTGCCAATTCCAAAAGCATGCCAGAATTGTTTATGTTGGCACTGTTTCTCATAACTTCTTCTCTCTGGAAATGCAGTTCATGTTGTTTCCAAAGATAATACATTAATAGAAGAATAATATCTTGGTTATACATTTACGCTAAAAAGGATAGACTTTACTTCTGAGGATGTTCCCAATTCTTAAACACTGAGGGCCATCTTTTGTACAAAAAGAGAAATGCAGGGTGTTTAGCAGTATAGCAATGGCTGTTGCAGCTTGTTCATCCAATTTCATACCTGCTAAACTCTTTGATAAAATTCCCCAGACAACTTGACATCAGGGCATCCTATTCACAAGGTAATTAAGAGCTGCAACTCACAAATCGTTTGTATTGGGATAAAGATCCCAAACTATGTGCAGTGCAGAGGTGGTATTCAGCAGGTTCTGACCAGTTCTGGAGAACTGGTAGCAGAAATTTTGAGTAGTTTGGAGAACCGGCAAATACCACCTCTGACTGGACATTTTACAGTATCCTTCCCCTGCCACGCCCACCAAGCCACACCCACAGAACCAGTAGTAAAACAATTTGAATCCCACCACTGACTATGTGTATTGGGATAAAGATCCCAAACTGATTTAAAAGATGCTTGCTAGTTCAAGGCAAATACTTCTTTTTAAATGCCTGAAGATGCCAAGGAAATTCAACCCCAACTTTAGTCAGAGAAATGAAAAAAGGAGGAAGACCCATGTGTGAAACATAGTTTATAGTATGTTCAACAAAAAAAACCTGAGGTACTTATATTTCCTTGGTGATTTTAAAGGAATTCAAACATTGGAAAACATACCCTTAACTATAACGTGCCAGAGTTTTCTGTGGATGTCCCAGTTTATGAAACAGCTTGTCCCACATGATAAAGTTGATCCTCTACCCCAGGGGTCTTCAAACTTGACAGCTTTAAGACTTGTGGATTTCAACTCCCAGAATTCCTCCTCCAGTCATGTTAGCTCAAGAATTCTGGAAGTTGAAGTCCACAAGTCTTAAACTTGCCAAGTTTGAAGATCCTTGCTCTACCCCTTTTAATTTTGCAGAAAGCAGCTCAAATGTTGTTCTTATCCAAGCTTTTCTAGGGTGCTTTACTGTCTGTCAATCCTGTGGTTAAATTCAATTTCCCCAATATTTTTTATAAATCTGGGTTGTTTATAATTGTGGACTGTCCACGATATATATTGCAGCAATCAAAAGTTAATAAGCACACTGTTGCATAAATAAATTTAGAACAGCCTTCCTTTCTCCCTTTTCTTTCTTTCTTTCTTTTTCTGAAAAGTCTTCCTCCAAGTAATAAAATATAGCACTTATCAGGGTTAGGTTGTGTGGAGAGGAAGGGAGGGAGGGAGGGAGGGAGAGAGAGAGAGAGAGAGAGAGAGAGAGAGTGTCACAAATTAGAAAAAGGAAAATTAGTTTTCTTTTCTTTTCGCAGCTTTCTCTATTTATCAACTGTAATTCTAGTCTGTTTAATAATTGATAACTGTATACATACTTCATGTGAAACTGACCTATTTTATTAATCGGCACATTTTCCCTGGAAAGCCACAGGTAAAAAGATTTATCCAGGACATTTGCAATCTGGCCACATAACTGCTGGAAATATGATTTCAATAATGTGTAGTCTTCAGAATCTTATAACCTACTGACCAAAGGAAAACAAGATTATAAACAGAGAGTTAAGAATTTATTTTGTGTTCTCTCTTGGTAAATCATTCCATCTAGTCTGTGTGAGATTTCACTTGTTTCATTAATTGTTCCTCAGATTAGATTTCTGCTTTCAGGAATGCTCATAACCACAATTCTTCCACCTTTATCAGTAATAAAACTTTTGTTCTTAAATGTATAGAAGAATGTGCTTGAGTTTTCATTATTACAATTTTAAAAGTTTTGAAGAAATGGTTGTCTGCTAAGTTGCTGTCATCATTTAAATTTTCCATATGTCCTTAGGAACCAATGGGGCAGCACTTGGTCAACAGTTGATATAAAAATTAGTGATAATTTAGCCTAAGAGAGTACAATCATGTTAGTTCATAATATTTTGCGTATCAGGGGAGCTCCTAATATGAGCAGCAATCCTGCACATTATTAAGATGTTGCCTATTATGTTGACTACAACAACCCATGAGAAAGGAAGATGAGCATATGTGTGCAAAAATTTCAGGTGTATTAAGATAGCTGTCAGTCTAAATATCAACATGGTCCCAAATAAAAAGTCTGATTTAAACCTTACTGAGCTGTTGCTTCCCTAATCATTAGTAACACAAATCACATACTATAGCTTTTAATAGACTTCATAGAGATAAAGAATTTTTCCACCTTCACTTGGACTGAAGATCCCCAATTCTCCAGGCCAAAGGACACTCTCACAAAATGTTTGTGTTTTATGTGATCATTTACAAAGTATTTATCTGCCATAAGGCAAAAAAAGCATTTGATTGCAACCACACACTATTTTATTTTCTACAAATGCCTCTGGCTTCTACATGAAAACACAGAGGCACTCTTGGACATATAGATTATACTTCAGTTATCTCCATTTCTTTCTCTCTTTTTTGTAGCATGCTAGTTTCACATCCATTTTCTTATTTAAAGAAACTAACAAAATAAAATTAGGCAGGGCAGAAAAACTGATGCATATAAAACAACAATTTAACCAAGGGAGGGATTCAAATTTCTTAAGAACCAGTTCTGTGGGCGTGGCCTAATTTGTGGGTGTGGCTTGATGATCATGTGGCTGGATGGGCATGGTTTGCTGACTGGGCATGGCTTGGTGGTCATGTGACTGGCTGGGCATGGCTTGTATGTAAATATTGTAAATATTTATATAAATATTGATTTTTTTTTAAAAAGAGCAATTTTTACCCAAAATCAGGCAAAGCAGGCAGGTAGATTGGGTTGCTCCCAGAATCACAGATTCACTCAGAGATCTACCATTCTGCAATCTGCTGCTTGAGTCTGTCACATAAAATTTCCTTGCAAGCAAACTCATAAAATTTGCTTGCAAGCAAACACACAAAATTAACTCACAACACACCATGTATGTAAATATTGAATTTTTTATTTAAAAAAATCCACTTTTGCCCAAAATCAGGCAAAGCAGGCAGGCAGATTGAGTTGCTCACAGAATCACAGATTCATTCAGAGATCTATCTTTTTGCAATCTGCTACCTTAGTCTGCACTGAAAAATAGAAGTTAGGAAGGTTCAGCTCTGCTTTTAGATTAGCTAGAAAGCAAGAAATCCAACCATTTCCTGCTTTCTAGCTAACCTAAATCTCCCCCACACCTGATGGTTGGAACAGCTGATGGTCGCAGGGAAAAAAGGAAAGATAGCAACTTAGCAGGCAAGTTGGATGGCGCGCATGCCAGCCAATGGTGCAATTTGCTGGTTCTCCGAACTGCACAGTATAGTAACAACCGGTTATGTAGAACCAGTGCAACCAGGTAGAATCCCACCCCTGGACCAGAAAAACAAATGTGTTGTAGCCCCTGGATATCATACCAAAGATCCAAGATGTGAAAAATTCAAAGGTGGTATTGATGAAGATTTGATAAAATAATTTTTTATCAAAAAAGCAGATTATTTAGTTTGCAGTTTCTATCACCATGAAATTTCTTGAGAAAAGATGCATGATCACATGGTGGCAGGAGAGACTCACCTGAATTAAGGACTCATAATGATTATTGAACATTCTAAATAAACATCCAACTTACTATGCCAGAGGAAAACTGCCTTTTCTTTTCAGATAAAACTTATCCCAGAAAAGAAAGATTGTGATCATAGAAAGATGACATAAAATTTGCTCAGAAAGTTGAAAAAAACAAAGCCTAAAAAATTGGAGTTATTAGTCTTGTTTAGTTTTGGAATAGCCAAGGGTATTGTGTATATCTTTATGTGTATATCCTTAGTGCAGTGGTGGGATTCAAAAAAAAATATTACTGGTTCTGTGGGCATGGCTTGGTGGGCATGGCAGGGGAGGGATACTGTAAGATATCAATTCCCTCCCACTCCAGGGGAAGGATACTGCAAAATCCCCATTCCCTCTGTTAGGAATATAAGTCACCTAACAGGCATTTGGGTTAGAAATATATAAACCAGGATAAACATTTTAGTACTATGTCTTTAAGAGATTGCAAAAACTGCAATTGGGTGTGGTTTTTCAAACAGCCATAAGATGGAGCCAGAAACTTGGATTGTCTTAGTCTGAGTCTCAGAAGAGAGTGAGTAAGTCTCTCTGTTTCCTTCTGTTGGAAAGTATTGCCATTGCTCCATTTCTTCTAATTGACTGATATTACTGGATTTGATGTAAGTTTGTTACTGAACTGTTTTTGACACTGGAATTTGATATTTGGATTATCCCTGGATTGAAAAACCGACTGATTTACCTGTGAATGACTTTTGGACTGCTTATTTTGGACTTTGCTTAAACCTTTCTGGAAGTAAAACCTACATTTACTGTACAGTGTATCTGTGTGCTTTGTGTATTATTCCAACACTACTCTCTATACGTCTCCCTGTATGCGCTCATTCTTCTAATGGGGAATTACCTCAACGCTCTCCCCACTCCTGGGGGAAGGTTACTACAAAATCCCATTCCCTCCCCACCCCACTAACCTGCTTTCCAGCTCCGTTCTCCTGTGCAGGGCAACAAAAGAAGACCCAGCCAACCAGCTGGGTCTCAGGAGGCAGAGAATAGATGGGGGCTGGGCTGTCAGAGGTGGTATATGCCGGTTCTCTGAACTACTCAAAATTTCCACTACTGGTTCTCCAGCACTGGTCAGAACCTGCTGAATACCACCTCTGCCAGGGGTGAGATTCTACCTGGTCGCACCAGTTCCATAGAACCAGTTGTTACGATTCTATGCAGTTTGGAGAACTGGCAAATCACACCATTTGGCTGGCCCCACCTCACCCCGCCCAGTCACTCCTTACCTGGCATGCATGCCATCCAACTTGCCTGCTAAGTTGCTATTTTTCCCTTTTTTCCCCCAACCATCAGCTGTTCCAACTATCAGCTATGGGGGAGATTTAGATTAGCTAGAAAGCAGGAAATGGTTGGATTTCTTGTTTTCTAGCTAATCTAAAATACAGATACAGATAATCAGAGTTGGAAGGGACCTTGTAGGTCATCTAGTCCAACCCCCTGCCCAAGCAGGAGACCCTGGCCTACACCATTTTTGACAAATGGCAGTCCAATCTCTTCTTGAAAGTCTCAACTGATGGCGCTCCCACAACTTCCGAGAGCAAGCTGTTCCATTGGTTGATTGTTCTCACTGTCAAAAAGTTTCTCCTTGTTTCCAGGTTAAATCTATCCTTGTTCATTTTCCATCCGTTATTCCTTGTCTGGCCTACAGGAGCTTTAGAAAATAGCTTGACCCATTCCTCCCTGCAGCAGCCCTTCAAATATTGGAAGACCGCTATCATGTGTCCCCTGGTCCTTCTCTTTACTAGACTAGCCAAGCCCAGTTCCTGCAACCGTTCATTGTATGTTTTAGCCTCCAGTCCCCTAATCATCCTGGTTGCTCTTCTCTGTACTTTTTCTAGAGTCTCAACATCTTTTTTATAATGTGGTGACCAAAACTGGATGCAGTACTCTAGGTGTGGTCTTACTAAGGCTTTATAGAGTGGTATTAGTTCTTCCCTTGATAAAAGCAGAGCTGAACCTTCCTAGCTTCTATTTTTCAGTGCAGACTCAGGTCGCAGATTGCAAAAAGATAGATCTCTGAATGAATCTGTGAGTCTGTGAGCAACTCAATCTGCCTGCCTGCTTTGCCTGATTTTGGGTAAAAGTGGCTTTTTAAAATAAAATAAAAAAATCAATATTTACATACATGGTGTGTTGTGAATTAATTTTGTGAGTTTGCTTACAAGCAAATTTTATGTGACAGACTCAAGCAGCAGATTGCAGAATGGTAGATCTCTGAGTGAATCTGTGATTCTGGGAGCAACCCAATCTACCTGCCTGCTTTGCCTGATTTTGGGTAAAAGTTGCTCTTTTTAAAAAAAAAATTCAATATTTATATAAATATTTACAATATTTACATACAAGCCATGCCCATCCAGTCACATGATCATCAAGCCACACCCACAAATTAGGTCATGCCCACAGAACCACTTCTTAAGGAATTTGAATCCTACCCTTGACCTCTGCCTTAGTGTGACTAGTGCTTGGGAAATAGAATTAATATGAATTGGAATGGGGTTGCAATGAGTTAAAATGTCTGCAAAGTATCTCTACCAACCTTTCTGGTTCTCTCCCCCACTTCCTCCCTCTCCCCCTCTCTCTCTGCATGTAATGGTAGAAGACCATTGATATGCTTTTATATAACTCTGTGGTCTAAGCACTGAGAGGTGCATGCATTCTGTGGACAAAGATTGACCACTTATACATTAAACCATAAAGGGCCTTTTGGTAATCAGGGTAGAGAAAGGGTGGAGAATATCAGCCTCTTTCAGAATGTTCCCTGGCAGAGCATTTAAAAATTATCTAGGGCTGCTTGCCCAATAATCCTCTAAGATATTTACCCAGGCACATCGTTCTCAAATTAAATAGATGGGGTTTTAACAAAGAGCTGGCTATTTATTCAGTTTCATAAGTAGCCCCGAACTAGGACTGAAGTATGAATGAACCATCTTCTGCCATTTGGTAATGCAGTCCAGCCAGTCTTTTCTTTATAAATAATTCAACATCCTTTGCCTGCTTTATGCTGCTGGGCAAGAAAAACACCAGGGTCTGATAAGCATAAAGCACTTGATCTCCAAGCAGAATTCCACATCCACTTGGATGATATTTGCCAAAGGCAATAAGCTGCCAATTCCTCCACTAAAAATCATTGCAGGGTTTGATCAGGAGGGAAGATGGCAGAATATGGTGTATTTATATATTCATCAATGCATCCAAAGATGAGGTTTTTCTGTTTATATGTTCACAGAATTATCCTGCCCTTTAATACAGAAGCATTTCCAGAGAAGCTCATTATCAAACCTACTGGGGAGAAATAATGTCTCAGATCAAAAATAAATCAGGAAAAAGGGAACAGGCAAACTCATTGCACATGAAAAGAGCTCAAGACCAAACAATCCTAGGAAAATGAAAAAGTGCTCTGAATGCTGAAATTAGACTGAAGCAGGCACCTGATAAAGCTCTCCGGGGGACCACATTTCATAAATGGAGCACAAGTGCTGAGAACGTCCTGGGGCTATAAACACAGGTCATTTGAGAGAAATTATTAGACAAAACCCATGGAGGGTTAATCCATCACAGGTTATTAAGCTGTACCAGCCCAAAATGGAAAATGTCTAGAAAAAAAGAGGATATTTTGAAAGGTAGGGACACCTTACAGAGGTGGTACTTTACTGAAAGATTGTACAATCCAAAACTGATTAAAGAATTAAATTGCAATAATAAATAGAGGTAGGTGGGTGAACAGATAGGCAGGCAGGCAGGCAGAACAGAGGCTTTGGATAGCAGCCGAACCAAATGCAAAAGATGACTGATCAAAGTTTTCCACACTATGATGAAATAGTCTGCATTCTCCTATGCAAATCCTATGCACATTGTTGTTTACTTTTTGAAGCATTTTCTTTTTCAAATCTAACTGAAATAAATAATTTCAGTCTTCTATTAAATAAACTTCATGAATTGAAGAAATGGAAATCCTCGGGGAATAAAACATGACCTTCCATAAATGCAAATGTGCATATGTATACAGTGCCTTTTGAAAATCCTTTTCAAAGTCAGATTTGATTTTCAAATACTGTTCGATGGCTTTTATAAAGCAAAAGTTGAGCTTATCTTTCCATTTAGCATCACAAGATTTCCCACTGTGCCATAAGAAATCTGATATCCAGATATTTGTTAAAATATCCTACATTTCTTTGCAATGAAAATAACAGTAATGAATCTCTAACCTTTTACTGACAAGCAACCATTTTTCTGAGTGATGAAATAACTATATAATTGATGCCACAACTCTGCAGACACTGTTGCTCCCAGGTAACCATGCACAGCTGGCATTTACTTTTTCAAGTACTAGTGTCATGCCCCCGTCAGAGCCTGAATCTGAGGAGGAAGGTGAACCGAAATTGGAGCTGACAGAGATCGAGGGGACGGCTTCATTGGCTTTGGAGGAAAATGGGGAGGAGCAGCCCAGTCAAGCCAAGGTCTTTCAGGATTGGGTTGGCTTGTACACAAGGAGGAAAGGGGGGCAGGATGACCAAGAGAGGCTAAGCAGTGAACGTGAAAAGCAGAGCTCAGGCGATGAGCAAGGACCATCCCCTCCTGATCCTTGAGCACGGAGAGTAGAGAGAAGATAAGAAGAGTGCAGACTTAAGGAAAGGGGTAGGGCATTTGTTGAGAACAAATGTTGAATTCCTGGAGTACTGAGTGCCGTTTGAACTTTCCTGGATTCCTTGCATTCTTTCTGGATTTCTGCTTTACAGCCATGGTTTTCACAGCATTGGGTTGGACTATTTGCAGCCAGAAGCTGCTTGAAGTGTGTGTGTGTGTGTATGTGAGAGAGGGGGGGGGGGAGGAAGAGAGAGGGAGATTACTTTGCTTGGGACTTGCCAGAAACGTGGGAGTGTTTGGGGAAATTTGGAGCAATAAATGGGCTGTTTGAACTGCCAGCTATCTGTGATACCTCTGTGCCATGCCCTGGGTCATCACAACTACTACTCAGATGGATTCATTCAAAAGCTAATATAAGGCACATGGCAAGTGATATTTCAGTGGCCATTTTAAAACTAATAAATAGTACATTGCCGAAGGGGAAAAAATTAGATTGGATCCAGAAATGTGGAAGTGGATTTGTAGTCAAGCAATGGGTTCTCCTGTGACCTCCATTTCTCATTTATAATGGCTTGAGGGTCCACACAGTATGGAATCAGCAATTCTCCAAAGGTTGATGAAAATCATCCATTATTGCACAAAAAAATAAATGATACTACAATAACAGAAAACCATTTAGTTTTCATCAGTTATATAGTGATTTGCAGAACCTGAGGTCACATTTTATATATGAACAATCAGTGTTCTGCTGAGCTGTGATGCCAGATGTAAAATTGTTTAGAAATTTGGATTTAATATACTTACTGTTTTATTTCATATATAAATGTTATTTAAAATGTTAATAATTTAATCATATGCTATGAAAGCATGTATTTTAAGACCATTTTTAATTAATGCATGATTTTGTAAAGGGTTTCCATCCCCTCTCCCCACATTTTTTGTACTTATTAGACAAATACACATTAGATAGTCTTTAAAGAGTTCTAATATAGGCATGATAAACTGAATATTAAAAGAAGCTATGGAATATCAAAAACAATTTGGATGTTTGTCTTTTATACTTCATCCATCAAGTACAAATTAACCTCCATCTCAAAGCTCAACCAGATTTTGCATGATTTTTGACAAGACGGTGCCCTTACACCAATATAAGTTGCACATAGGTATGAAAAATAATATTGGCCACAATCATAAAAGTAACATTGTTTTGTGAACTGGTTTAGCACTTCCATTTATAAAGCATTTTGGTTTTTTGTGTCATTCATGTACATATTTAATCCCACATTTATATATTAGAGAAAGAATGAGATGGCAAGGATACCCAAGTACAGACAGGCTTTATGTCTTCAACCATAATTTAAACAAAATTAATTTTTACTATTTAAAAACATAGGCTTTTGGGTGAAACTACACTTAGAGTACAACTCTATGCAACTACGTCAACTCATCATTGTAACAGCGGTACTCTTGTTTGTAAGAAATGAAGACAATGTTAAAATCAACCCCAAAATGAAACTTATGCACATTAAATAGAAATACCTGAGGATTCCTGTGTAGGTTCATACAAAGACCCTTTTCCATTATCTCTATATGGATATACTATGTACAGGGATGGGATGCTGCCAGTATAACAATAGTTCGGTGATTGTGCATGTTGCGTGCATGAACAGCAATGCAAAAATTCTTACCTGCTATGTTACTTCAGGGGAGTAACACAGCTGAGGAGTGGCAATCCGCTCTTCCACACTGATCAGCTGGGATGATAAAAGTCAGTACAGTGCAGGAGCAGGCGGGCGGACCCACATGATCGTCGGAGTGAACTGGTTCGTTCCCAGCTGATCTTCGGAGCTAGGAGTTTGCCTGAATCGGTCTGAACCGGCAGAATCCCACCCCTGACTATGTACAAGGAAGTCAAAGTTGTAAATCAGTATTCATGTCAGCACATTCTAGGATGGGGAAGTGATTGGTCAGTTTTTCTAGCCATCCATCACTATTTACCTCCACACACCCAATATAATGTAATTTGCAAGCTATAAAACTCTGAAGATTGGAGAATATTAATCTGGATTCTCATATCATCCTTTACTGATTATTCCAAATATTAATTTTTGGGCTCAGCAAAATGTCGTATATGGCCTGGACTGGAAGTTTTGCTGTTGTTTGCAAATTGATGAACACCTCCTACAATCCTTCTCATTGATTGATGAAAGTGTGTAGACCTTTTCATTACAATAAAATACTGAATCAACCAAGGAAATTAAATTTATACAATATTTTTCATATGGTGCATAGAGTTTGCTGCTATATGATATAGTGATGGTCCCGGGACTTCCGGTCTGCAGCACTTTGGGGCAGGCAGGAATCCGTGACTGTGTGCGGTTTCTGCCTGCGCTCGCTGCCTGAGTCCCCTGAGCCACCCGGCTTCAGGGCTAGCCACCTCCGTAGAAGGTGGCGAAGACAGGGGGGATCTGGCAGGGTCGAGAGACATTGCACCTCTCTTCCCTAGCTGGCAAAACCCCCTTCTCCAAAGGCAGCTGAGCGGCAGTCAGAAATGGCCACCACATAGAAGAGCTCAGCTGGAAAAAGAAAGTGCAGGAGGAGTCGCGAAGAAGTGAAAGTGGTTTTTGCTGACCGGGATAAAGTAAGAGAAAGTACCCTGGAACTTGAAATTTGCCAAAGATAAATTGTTTCCAGAGAGATTTACAAGCGGCGAATGGAATTTTAAAAGGAAAAGTTTTTTTTTTCTTTCTTTTCACTCTCCTTCCTAACGTGACAGCGAATGGAACTATAAGAGAAATAGGAAAACCCGCATTGGAGGTAATTAAATGCTAAAGGGATAAGGATTTCTGAACATTTTTTAAAAAAAAAAACTTTTTTTGCTGTGAGTGGGAAGGGAGAGGAAAAAAAATTGGAGCAGAATTTGAAAATAAGGAGAAGATTGCCTAGAATTTTAAAGAGTTATTAAACATTAACAAGACTTCTAAAAGATATATTTTAAATGGAGCTTTGTGACTAAACAGTAACCCCAGAAAGAGAAAGTGAAGAAAGGAGAAAGTATTAAAAGAAACAGCCATTTGGATTGTTTGGTGATTTTGGAACTTCTGAGAACTATCTTTGATTAAAAGCACTTGGGTGGTTGTTTGGAAAACCTTTTTCTCTCTACAATGAGAGGTGTGATGGCTCAGTGGTTAAAGATGCTGAGCTTGTCAGCTGGAAAACTGACAGCCTGGGTTAGAAACTCAAGTGCCATGCAACGAGGTGAGCTCCCATTACCTGTCCCAGCTCCTACGACATAGCAGTTTGAAAGTATGAAAATGAAAGTAGATAAATCAGTAACACTTTGGTGGAAAGTTACAATGTTTTATTCACCTCAGCATATAGCGGTGCTGGCCCCATGACCATGGAAATGTCTTCAGACAAGCCTGGCTCCTTCAGCTAAGAAACTGAAGTGGATGAATTGAAATTTGAATACCAAAAATACAAAAACGAAGAACAAGAAGGGAAGGATTCTCTTGGCACTCTCTTTCAATTTTTAGAAATGGCGGTTTGTACTTATGAAAAGCTGACTGCGCAACAGGATGACTGGGATAAAGAAGAAGCCATCTTTGATGAACAAGTGACTATTTGGGGAAGGAAAGGAGAAAGAGGAAAAGGAAAAGACTTGGAAAAACAACCAAAAAAGAGAAAAATAAGGTGAAAGTGGATACTATGTTAGAAAACAACAGAAAGGAGGAAAGCAGAAGAAAAAAAGGGAGGTGGAGAGACAAGTGGGTAAAAAGGGCAAGTAGAAGAATAAGCAAGGGAGAAAGGAAGGGATGAGAAGGGATGAGAAGCCTCAATGGTGGGGAGCAAGATGCAAAGAAACAAAATTCTTTTAGAGATAATGGGTAAACTTTATTGAAAAAGGGATTCTGGAAAGGTACATAAGATTGTATTTTTATATTTGTATTTAAAAATTAATTTAGAAAATTAGAAACAATATGTAATTTAAAATGTGATAAAACATTTAGTGTAATTTAGTGAAATTTTTGTGAAGAAGATATAGTGATGGTCCCTAACCCTAACTCGGACTAATATTGGACTGGAAAAACATAACTGGGGAACACAGGTTCTTATTAGCCACTGTTAGAAGAGTATATTGGATTAAATAGATCTTTGAGATGATCCATAGCAGCTCTTACACTATTGAATCTGCTGCTTCTAAATCAGGTTTCCAAGGAGACAACAACTACTCCAAATACTGGTAACTTATTGATCTGAAGCCTAACTTCTTGAGTTTATTCTAAGCTCTAGCCTTCTCTTCACAAGCAGATACTTGAATTTCAATACATTTAGATGAGGAAGATGGCATGCCATCTGAATTTCCTTAAAACATCATATTGCTTTGAACGATCCTGTATTAATAAGCAACTTGCAGATTATTTTGTTCCCATGGAAACATCACATGTAATTTATTTAACAAAAATGTGCTGAATCCAAATTAAACATCAGTTATATCAATCCACTAAGCTTACATACTAAATGTTAGCAACGAAGAACATTAAACATAGTGATTTTATATTTTAAGGCAAGGATCTTTAGATGTTTCTAATTAAGTAGTCCATGATGTTCAAATGCCTGATCATATGTACCCCAAATGTTATAATAAGTGGTTGGCTACCTTTTGGTGGTTGGGAACTATGTTTTATAGTTGAGGGAAGGTGAGGGCTACCATGCTATGGGTATAAAGTAAAACAGGTCTGAGAAGGAAACTGAATTTTGTTTTCTTCCACATTTTTGAAGGAAGGTAATTCTTTGTTTATTAAACATAGATTATGCTTGTTATAAACTTAGTGTGTATGGATTCACCTAAACCAGGGGTATCAAACTCACATCATCATGGCTGTGTCAAATGACATATTGGGACTTTTTTTTCCCTTTTGCTAAACTGGGCATGGGCCTGGCCAGCATGTGACACATCCAGTCCATGGGCCAGGAGTTTGACATCCCTGACCTAAATTAAGATATAAATGATGGTTTATAATGTACAAAATGTAATGTAAAATATAAAAAATGTCACATTCTGGCTTAATATCCTTTATCACTGCCATGTGCCAAAGAAGGATTGTCCATGGAAAAGGTTTAAAGATAAAGGTAATATTTTCATTAAACAGTGCACCTTCAATTGTTTTGATTTTCTTTGTTTTCCCACTTCAGAATGATGGGAAATCAACCTATTAAGTTTCTGACAAGTGCTTCAGTGAATGTTGGGATAGTTCTGAGGATAAAGTAGATTTAAGGGAGGCTCAGTGGCTAAGATGCTGAGCTTGTCAATCAGAAAGGTTGGCAGTTCAGCAGTTCGAATCCCTAGCACCACGTAATGGAGTGAGCTCCCATTACTTGTCCCAGCTTCTGCCAACCTAGTAGCTCAAAAGCACATAAAAATGCAAGTAGAAAAACAGGGACCACTTTGATGGGAAGCTAACAGAGTTCTATGTGTCTTTAGTGTTTAGTCATGACAGCCACATGACCATGGAGATGTCTTCAGACAGCGCTGGCTCTTCGGCTTTGTAACAGAGATGAGTATTGCTCCCTAGAGCTGGAAACGACTAGCATTTATGTGCAAGGGGAACCTTTACCTTTACCTTAATCTGTGCTGTGGGAGATGGGGTGGGAAGGTGCAATTTGCCCTGCCTTTATAGTTTCTTTGTTTGAATTTATAAGCAGTGATCTCTTTAAAGCAGGGTATCCAATCTTGGCAATCTTATGGGGAAGTCTCCCTGAGGTCGGACAGCCTTGATTTAAAGTAACTTAGTATGTTACTATCATTCTTGCATGACCACCACTTGATTTGGCACCTGAATGGATTTTTTCTAGCCCCCAAGCATTGAAATAAAGATGATTTCCAAATTTTTGCAAGCCTTCTCCTAAATCAGATTGCTTGATATACCTACTCTCTTCTTTCTCCGAGTCTGTATTTCCAATTACTTGTAACCTAAGACTTAACAAGGTTATTGAATCAGACTGTACCCAAGATACCTTATGAAGAAAGTAATTTAGCATTGAAAATTGTAATTTTGCATGTGGATTTATTATTTTACTTACTTCATTGTATTTTAAATATTTGCTCAGAACCAAATTTTCACATTTTGCTTTTGCAAACAACTTTTCCATTATGTCGATATTTCACTTTCCCTTGGTCCAGTTTTCTTTACCCAACTATTTAGCTGGAAAACAAGTTTTAGAGAATGAAAAAAAAATCCACTACTTTCCAATGGTGAAATATATTTACTACTAATCCTATATTTCTCCCTAGACAGTCCAGCAATTTTGCTGAGTAGAGTAGAGTAGACAAATATGATTAGACACACAAGGAATTTGTTTCCGATGCATAAGCGTACTTATAAGCAACAAGTGATAAATCATGATCATAATCATAAAATACAACCATCTTAAATCACAAGATACATTGCTCAATGACAGTCATAGGATACTAAATAATCAACATATATCACAACAGGGCACTAATAAAAGCAATCAACATAAATCATGAGATACAAACAACAAAGATATAGTCATAAGAAGTTAAGGAAAAAGATAATAAGAAAGATGAGAAGGATAATAGTAATAGTAATACAGCTCTACTAGGTGCTTTGACATCCCAGGACATAAGACAGTCATGTGGAAATTAGTTGTTTAGCAGAATGATAGCATGGGGCTATTTTTTTTTTCTTTTATAAAACATGAGAATGCAAATGTGGAAGATGATCTGAAAGGAAAATTGAATGCACATTCCAGTGTAATACATTCATTTTATGAAAACTTTAAAATTAATGTTTCATGTGTGTAAATAGCCCTAATACACCTGCCCTATGATTTCTTTTAAATGAACAAATCTACATGTATTAATTGTATTAATTACATTTCCTGTTTTGAAACAATTAAATATAGTTCCCCCAAACCTGGAGGCTCTTGTGCAAATCTCCTACTTGCATTTTTAAACTAAAATTCACTTGGCTACTCAAGGAAAAAGAAACTAAACTACATAGGCTTGCAACAGGTTCATTTAGTATAATAGAAATGGAGAACACTACACCAAACTCCAGAAAAGTAGAGACACCTTAGGCAAATGAAGCAGAGTTGCAAAAGAAAGCACAAAAAGTAGATTGTGAATAAGTACTGAAGGGGGCAAACTGGAAACCAGTGATTCTCAGGCTAGATAGAATTGCTATGTTACATTTTCTCCTCTACCTCCTCTGGCATCAAAAGACTGGAGAAGCATCTATTAACTGTTAAGATGCCTAGTGTTTAACTTCAGGGGTACAAATGCAAAGTAATAGCAAATGATCCATTCTTGTCTACATTTTTGTCTACAACAGAAAATTTAACCGAGTTGTGTTTTTGGTGTTGATTCTTTTGTTGAGGAAACCAATTCCTGAATAAGTGAAGTATCTGAAGAGTTGACAGTTATTCCCAAATTCTGGTCTGAAACCTGATGTATCACTTTGACCCAAAATAATGTTTGTTTGGCCCTGGATGAGGGGGTTTGATTGACAATTTTACTCAAAGGCTAGTAAGCCTATGTAGGGTTACCAGACATTGAAAACAAAAGGAAGACATGTCCTTTTTATTCTCACCTACCCCCATCTAGCAGGCATAGTCTTAAAATCAAATGTTGACTGGCTTTTTGAGCATCTTTCTCTCCTCGAGCAGCTTTTTTTTCTATTAGGCAGCACTTTCCTAATAAGTGCTAATTGTGAGTTAACAAGTTCTGATCAGTGACCCTAATTAATTATTACCTTTGGGCTCGCTTGCATTGCTGCCTGAAATTGACAGGACCTTAATTAGTCACCAGCTGAAAGCTTTTACCTCCTAAACAGGAACGCCATAAGCAAACAATTGAGACTAGCACATTCCTCTCAATGTATTCCCATTGTGTGCCTGTTTACTCACTTGTAATACCTTCCCCTCCAGTAAGTGTAGAGCAAATATTAAAGAATTAGTGTGTACTTCTTTTCCCTCACTTATTCTCCTTTCCAATTGTCCTTGTTCTTCTTTGCTTTTTCAAATATCTGGGTAGACAGGTATACTTTATAGTAGTGGTTCCCAAAGTGGGCGGTATCGCTCCCTGGGAGGCAGTGGGATGCCTTGGGGGGGGCGCTAAGAGGCAAGGGGGACAGCAGGGGGCCGCTAAGAGGTGGCAGTGGGGTGTTCAAGGTGTTGGCCCTGCAGGTTCACCCATTGACTGTAGCACTGCTCCGGAGCCGGGGCCTCCAATGCGGAAGCAGTGGCACATTACGCCTCTTAGCGCCCCTCTGCCGGCCCCCTTGGGGATGCTAAGAGGCAGCAGGGGGGCATTTGAGGCGCTGGCCAGACCTGCAGGTTCACCCATCGACTAGCACCACTCCAGAGGCAGCACCTCCAATGCGGAAGTGCTGGCACGTTATGTGCCACCGCGGCTGCGTTTGATGCACCGCCCCCCCGCTGCTTCTTAGCGCCTTTCTGCTGGCCCCCTTGGGGATGCTAAGAGGCAGAAGGGGGGCATTCGAGGCACCAGCCCTGCATTTATTGCAGTAATGCTCCAGAGCTGGCGCCTCCAATGCGGAAGCGGTGTCACGTTATGTGCCACCACGGCCGCATTCAACGCACCACCACCCCGCCACCTCTTAGCATCCCCAAGGGGGTCAGCAGAGGGGCACCAAGAGGCATCAGGGGGGCATTCAAGGCGCCGGCTGGCCCTGCAGTTTCACCCATTGAGGCGCCGGCTCCGGAGTCGATGTTTCCCGGCATGCCTGCGGGGGCAGCACCTCAAACGCAGTGCCGGGGGCATGCCTTTGCTCTATTTTTCCAACGTTGCACTGCTGTCTGTCCTGGGCTTCCTCAACCCTGCCCTGTACTGGCTCCAGGAAGCAGGGAACAGCACCGCCCTCTATGACATGAGTGCCCTGGGAAGGGGGCGCTTTGGAGGCTGATCCCAGGCAGGAGGGGTAGCCTGTGAACTTGCTGTCAGGCATGGCAACTATAAAAACAGGTGGCCTTGGTTGAGTGGGATCCTGGATATTAGGCATGTGGTCAAAGCCTTCCTACCTATCTACCAATCTATCTATCCATCCATCCATCCATCCATCCATCCAAAAGGTCTATCCGTCTGTCTTTCTGTCTACCTACCTACCTACCCATACATACATACATCAATCCATCCTACCTACCTACCAATACATCTACCAATACATCTACCAATATATCTACCAATATATCTATCTACCTATCTATCTATCTATCTATCTATCTATCTATCTATCTATCTATCTA
>NW_020769397.1:2521046-2568438 GCF_900518735.1 Pseudonaja textilis | reverse complement strand
CTATCTATCCATCTATCTATCTTCCTACCTACCTACCTACCTACCTATCCATACATCCATCTAAAAGGTCTGTCTGTCTGTCTTCCTGCCTGCTTGCCTGCCTGCCTGCCTACCTACCTATCAATATATCTACCTACCTACCTATCTGTCTCTCTGTCTCTGTCTCTATCTATCCATCCATCCATCCATGTTCGAAGCGCCAGCTCCATAGGCAAATCAGGAAAGTAGAGTAAAGCCAGTCTGGGAGGGAGGGATAGAGGGAGGGAGAGAGTGGGGGAGGGAGAGAGTGTGTGTGTGAGAGAGAGAAAGAGAGAGAGAGAGAGAGACCTGGTGCATCAGATTGAAATGAGGCCTAGTTTAGACTGAGGCCCTTTTCCACATTGAAACATCTTTGTCAGCACATTGAAACATCTTTGGCTTCTATTAAAGGTTTTGTGGATGAAACATGGTCAAGACTATCAGGAAGTTCTCACATTTTGTTGAGGCTTTAAACAGGATCCATTGGACCAGACCTCCACCCTAAAAATTAATTTTTCCCAATGAATTATAGTGCCAATTCTGAAGAAGGCAAAACCAAAACATACTGGTAAATTACAAAAAAGAACACACACCCATACTCCCTTCTTACCCTACTGGAGCAGGTGGATATCTCATTATATTTCTCCTCCCTCCCTCCCTCCTTCTTTATTTCTTTTTCTTTCTGTCCCTTCCTTCCCTTGCCCCCTCTTTTTTTGACCCTTTTTCTTTCTTTCCCTTTTCTTTCTTTTCTTCCTTCTCTCTTTCACTCTTTCTTTTCTCTCTCTCTCTCTCTCTCTCTTTCCCTCTCTCAGGCTGACCCCATTGACTTGGTGCACTGCTCCGCTTGGATTTGCTTGGGCAGGTACCTCCGGTGCAGCGGGCTCAATGGGGTGGACCTGCGGGGCCGGCACCTAAGAACACGGCAGTGCTGGCACGTTTGAAAAGTAGAGCAAAGCCAGAGGTCGGTAATTTTTGCTGCAAAGAATAACAAAAACTTCTGGATTGTGCACAAGAAGGGACACACATGTCAATGCAATTCAGCAACATAAAATAAAGAGATACAGATAAAAATCAACAAGAATCAGCAAAGCATGTCTGATTAGATTCTATCAGAGATGCTTTGCTGATTCTAGTCCAACGACCTGCTCCAGCAGAGTTGGAAGGGAGTGTGTGTTTATGTGTGTGCATGGCTGTCAAAACTCCAAAAACAGGTCAAGTAGCTCTGGGGAGGCCAGTCATAAATTAGAACATTTGCTAAACAATGGCCATTAAGTGAGGACCACTTGTATTTGGTTTGCCAGTCACCTGGCCACGCCCACCCAGTCACATGCCCACCAAACCACACCTACCCGGTCACCAACAAACCACACCCAGCCAGTCACGCGACCAGCAAGCCACCCCTACCCAGTCACACGACCAACAAGCCACACCCTCAAATTAGGCCATGCCTACAGAAATTTGAATCCCACCCCTAGGTGGGGGGCACCGAGGATGACTTTGTAGCACCAAGGGGCGGTGGTTTGGGAACCACTGCTTTATAGGTTAACTCAGGGGTGTCAAATTGGGGCCCACAGACTGAATGCATCACATGCAGGCTACGCCTGCCTCAGCTCCACAAAGGCAAAAAAAGTTGTGATACATGTCATGTGACATGATCGAGTTTGACAGACATCAGAGTGCCAACACCCAGCAGCAGTTCAGGGGTTCCTTCCTCCCCCAGGGAGAGAGGAAAGGAGGGAAAGAGAGGGAAAGAGGGAGGGGAAGAGAGAAAGAGAGAGGGAAATAGAGAGAAAGAGAGGAAGAGAGAGAGAAAGAGGGGGAGTGGAAGAGATTTAACCTGGAAATACGGAGAAACTTTCTGACAGTGAGAACAATCAACCAATGGAACAGCTTGTCCTTGGAAGTTGTGGGAGCACCATCACTTGAGACTTTCAAGAAGAGATTGGATTGCCATTTGTCAGAAATGGTGTAGGGTCTTCCGCTTGGGCGGGGGGTTGGACTAGATGACCTACAAAGTCCCTTTTAAAGTCCCTTTCAGGTGATATAGTGAGCCCTCTAAAGCTAATATAGTAACATGGAAATATCAACTTTTTTGAGAGGTAGTAATGGTATCTGTACAAGGACAGAAAATGCCAAGCCAAAAATTAAAATAGATTATTTTGGAAATGACCAACAAGGAAAATCAAGGAGAGAAACAACCTCAAACAGTGATGGTAAACCTTTTAAAGACCGAATGCCCAAACTGCAACCCCAAACCCACTTATTTATCACAAAGTGCCAACACAGCAATTTAACCCGAATAATGAGGTTTTACTACCTAAAATAATGATAAACAATGCAGAATTCAGCTAATTGTTCTATGAAAAATGTAATAAATGCACTTTTATGCCCCTTCATTTTTTTCTGCTTTTGAAATATTACATTTAGCAACAATAAAAAAGAAAAACGTTGTAATATCATTTCTCTTTCCCTCCCTCTTTCTTTCCCCCCCGTGTCTCTTTCTCCTCTTTCTTTCTCTCTCTTTCCCTTCCTCTCTGTTTCTCTCCCTTTTTCTCCCTCTCTCTTCCCTCCCTCTATCTCTCTGCCTCTCTCTGTTTCTCCCTCTCTTTCCCTCCCTCTATCTCTCTGCCTCTCTCTGTTTCTCTCTCTTTCCCTCCCTCTCCCTCCCTTTCTCTCTCTCTTCCCCTCCCTCTCTTTCTCTCTCTCTTCCTCTCTTTCTCTCCCTCTTTCCCCACTTTCTCCCTGGCAGAGGAAGGAACCCCTGAACTGCTGCTGGGTGGTAGCACTCTGATGCCTGGAGGCCAACGAGCCCAGGAGCAGTGTGATGAAGCTCAGCTGGCCAGTGGGGAGGCAGGGCACCCAAACACAAGCAACTCTGCAGGAAAAACAACTGACATCTGGGAGGTGAGAATGAGCAGGGTCACAATGGGCTCCAGGAGGAGGACGGGACCCCATCTCCCCCATTGTGAAGCATGCTAAATTTCACTGTGCTGTGCAAGGGGCAGGTCATAGAGGCAGCAACAGCAAGTGCACTGCCACAAACACAGAATTTTGTTTTGTGCGTTTTTTTAGTCCTGCAAACAATGACGAGAAATGTGATGGAGAAACACAATGGAGCTGGACGGGGGCGATGGTGCATGTGCCCACAAAGAGGGCTCTGAGTGCTACCTCTGGCACGCTTGCTATAGGTTCATCACCACTGATCTAGAACTAAGAAGAAAAGACTGAGAAAAAGCCCAAATAGTATTTATAAATCCACAAAAAGGTGGGGAAACAGCAAACCAAGGTAGGAACAAACAAATTATAACTTTCCTGGCCCACCATATTTCTCACAGTGCTGTAAATACCCCTTTCCTAAAAACAAGCTTGTTATCTTGAGAAAGAAGACTCCACATCCCCTCCAAATTAGGTTGAGAAAGACAACACTTGCCCAAATTGATATTGCCCAGCAAGGTTTGATATAATTCTAGTTGCCATCAGCCATACTATATTGCAGGGAACAGAAGGGAGAGGCTGCACAAAAATTATTTTTTCTAAATGACATCAAATTTAAGCTTGATAAGCTCATTCAAGCTCTAACAATGCCTGGTGCTAGTAGTAGCCACGTCACAACATCTAACAATGGGAAATGCTCTACTAAAAACAGTCTGGAAATAAAACTTGAGTGCTTCAAAGAATCGGGCTCTGGTGTTTATCCCTTCAAATAGCTTGTTGGCTAGGAATTTCACGTATAGGAAAGCGGTAATAAATCTGCTAAGCAAGCTTCTAAACTATCATCCCAAGCGCATAGATCTCAATTCATTTCACTTTCTGCCTAGTTTACTAGGGTTTAAAAGAATCTTGTTCATAAATCATGCAATGTACAGAAGATGTCTAGAATGGCAGACTATCCAACAAAAATAGTGTTTTCTCTTCCAGAATTTTTAAAGATGCCCCAATCCAGCCTGATTCAGCTGCACTCTCCTCACTTGCTTCAGGCTACAGTCTTCTATCTAGAAGATAATTACTACAGAAACCAATGCTTCAGTGTAGAGATAATTTTTCTCTCCTCCAGTGACTCATTGTTATGCTCAGTTAACAGATCTTCAGAATAGACTCCTGATTTTAAAACAAACCTCGCGTTGACATCTGTTATCCCTCAGTCAGACTTATTACTGGACAACAACTTAGAGGAGAGTATAATTTCCCAACATTCATGTTCAATGCAGTTCCAAGAAGGTGAAATTATCCCTCTGCCACGGGTGTCCAACTTGATCACGTCATAGGCCAGATCGTGACGTGTTGCGATGTTTTTTGCCTTTGCAGAGCCGGGCTGGGCGTGGCCTGCATGTGACTTATCCAGCTCGCAGGCTGCCACTTTGAAAGGCCTGCCTTATAAACTCACACCTACAAGATTCAAGAATTAAAGCAGTTTGGGTTTTCTCTCACCTCTGATATTGACCCAGATTTGGATTCTGATATACAAATTAATTTGGTAAGTAATAATGAACTATCACCCTACCTATTTAGAGAAAAGCTACTATTTCACTTCTCAGTTTTTATTCTTAAAATTTCTTTAAAAGGCTGACAATAACCTAGGCCTTCCTAATCAATCCTACATACCTATTGACCCTCTCAGCACTGATGAAGCTGCTAATCATATAATGAGAAGGGGGTAGCCAAACACTCAGAAGCTGCTTAAAGATGATCTAGAAGAGAGGGAACCTCCAACTTCGAGAGCTACATTACAAAAATGAAAGCAGGCTAAAATATAACAACTTAACAGAGTTGGAAGGCACTTCTGAGGTCTTCTAGTTTAACCCCCTGATTAAGCAGGAGACCTTATATCATTCTGGACAAATTGTTGTCCAATTTATTCTTTAAAACATCCAGTGATGAAGCATCTACAACTTCTGAAGGCAAGCCATTCCACTGGTTAATTGTTCTCACTGTTAGGAAATTTCTCTGTAGTTCTAGGTTGGTTGTCTCCTTGATTAGTTTCCATCCATTGCTTCTTGATTTGCCTTCTGGTACTTTGGAAACATTTTTCCTTCAGGACTTATGACTGGAAGATACAAAAAGACACTATATTCATTATGATCATGTCCTTGTGATTCAGGACAGGCAGAAACCATCAAACATCTGTATGATAGTTCTGTATTGCCAATTTTATATAAAATCTTGAAATGCCCAAAATGCCACACTCCTGACCAGCAAAACAGGACACAACAATCAACACTAAGCTATTTCTGCTTCCCAACATCAACCCTGAAATAACATGTTGACAGATTTTGCATGGCAGATGAAAAAAAATCAGGCAAAGAATAATTAAGAACAGTTGAGCCTACCTGACTCAGGTCAGAATTGGAGCATTGGCTGTTTTTTAACTTTATGTGTACATGCCATGCATTATTATATTTTTTCAGGTTTGACAGGGATCTGTAAGAGAAATTTATACATTTTAAAACCATTTGGGGCAATTTTATTGTTTTATTAGAATATATTTGTATTGCTGTTTCAAACTTTATATTATCTGGATTGCTAATGTTCATATATATTTCTCCTTTGTTCCATTTTGTAGCGTATTTTGATTGAATGTGTATTGCCTTTTAGCCAAAATTCTTTGTTGGTATGTACCTTTCCTAATTATCCTGATATTGTCTATTTGGTTTTGGACATCTGAATATCAATTCCCTTATGGTGGTTAATGACCACAACCGCTATTTCTTTCTAGTGTAGAATTGGGTACCTCATTCGCCATTGGGTACCTAAGTTTCCTAAATCATTCGTTCCAGTTCAGTATATGAAAGACTTGACTTCATTTGGATTAAATCTGTCAGATTTGTTCAACCAGAAGAAAACGTACTCTTCCCATATCGGACTGTGCAGCAATTCCCTAAGTATGAACTTTATTCCCAGGAAAGATGCTACCCGCTTGAACAAGCAGGAGCGGCTGACACCTGTTAAAGGTAATATGCCCGCCTTTCAGTTGACTAAGTCGCTTATTAGATCAAAACAAAACACGGTCTTGTATCCGACGACCATAGATAACTTCACTCGGGCGTCCCAGACGAGCCGTCTGCTACCAGAAAGGAAGCGTCCTTCCGGAGGCGGGGGAGACTCACGACTACATCCATCAGTAGGTGGTGGGCAGAAGCCACCTCGCGGCTAATCCCCCCACCCTTCCCCATTGTCTTCCTCGCAGCCTCCCTGGAAGGAGCTTTCTCTCGGCTCTTCCGCACCCTGAGCCTCCGTGGGGAGGGGCGTGACCAAGGCGGGCAGGTGACTCCACGCGTGTCTCTTTCCTCGCCGAGACTGGAGCCTCGGCGTCGATCCTCTGGCCGCTGGTGCCGTCGCCTGTCTCGCCTGGCAAGCTTCTCGGCCGACTATGTCCCCAGAAAGCTGATTGCAGCCGGGCAGCCGCGACGGCACTGCCGCCGCCATCCCAGTGAGCTGGAATTGGTAACGCGTCCCAAGTTGGTCCTGCAGGAGGCCGCTCCCCAGTTACCCAAAGAGGCGTCCGGGCCGGCCGGCGGTGATAGCAGCCTCGCTACCAGCTTTACTATTGTCTCGACCACCACCAGTAGCAGCAGCAGCAGCAGCTCTGAGCCCAACAGCACCATGGACCTCTCCTTCATGGCCGCGCAGGTAATTGGACCGCCATGGCGCGGTCGGTCGAAGGGCGCTTCCTTGGGCTTTAGACCCGGGTCCCCCCCCCCCCCCGAGCCTCCGGGCTCGCTCTTCCTCCCGCCCTTCGTGGATGTTTGGCAGGGTGGCGAAAAGAGGAGGAGAGGAGCTGCCCGAGCTTTGACTCGGTTCCAGACAAGGATGCCTTCGGGTGGGAAAGAAAACACAGTTGCGCAAGGCTGGATGTTTCCGATACCAGTGATGGCTTCTGCACATTTCAGACTCAGTGATTGTGTAGGGAAAACGGTCCCGTAATTTAAAAAAAATGTCTTAAGTTAAATCACTGCGTGTGGGAGGAGATAGTGGAGGGAATAAACAGACTTAGGCAGGTTTTGAATAAAAATGTCCCTTTTAAAATGCTTCACCTGAAGAAGGCATAAATGGGTGTCTGTTTAGCTCTGCAAATAAATTATGCTACTGCTATACTATTGTTTGGTACCGCTGAAAGCCTGATCAATACTTTGATTATCTTTGGTAGCATGGATAACTTGGAGAGAGGGTCTTGAGTAACCTTTAGCAGGACAGATCATCTGGAAGAAAATATATCAAATATATCAAAAAAAATATCGCAAATATGTAAATATATATCAACATGTAGTGAATGTGAAGTCCTGGCACATATACTCTGAATACAGAGCACTAACCATTTTTGAGAGGTAAAACTGCTACCTTACTTTCTTTGTCTTACACAAAAGAGGAGGAGTAAAGTATAAGTAAAGATTAAAGCTTAATTTTCTTAGGCAAAAGAGGAAAATAACTGTATGTTAATTAATTATATATTTCACCAGATGGTCTGCTGGTTGACCTCAATGCCTACTGACTGAACAATAATTTCCTATTCTAGTTTTCCCAATGTGGTACATTTCAGGCATGCTGTGCTTGCTTTCCTAAGGTCATTAAGTGTTGTACGTTATGATTCTTGATTCTTAACGAATGTATCTTTTCTTTTATGTATACTGAGGGTATTTACACCAAGACAAATTCCTTGTGTGTCCAATCACACTTGGCCAACAAAGTATTCTATTCTGTCACTATCTAGCATTGCCCTGCTACTCCCAGATCAGTTGCACTATGGCTCCATTTATTTTCCCGGCTACCGTAGAATGGCTCCAGGTTAAGAGAATAATAAGGTGAAGGGAATAATAGTTCCACCCTATCTGGAGGGCATCAAATTGAAAACAGACATATTTGTTTCTTACCAAAGAAAGTTTGAGGCATAATTAACATTCTTCAAAAGACCAAAGAAATTATCACTAGAGCATGGCTGTCAAACTCGCATAACAGAGGCTGGATGCGTCATGCACTGGCCACACCCACGCCCAGTTTAGTGAAGGAGGGGAAAGTCCCAATATGTCATGTGATGCCGCTGTGATGATGTGAGTTTGAAACCCCTGCACTAGAGTTAAGTGCCCTCTTTAAAAGACCTGTATATTTCCCAGCATCCTCTTTAGTTGGAGGAGAGAGGGAAAATCAATTTAACAGCAACAAAAACATTTTTTTATTTCCCCCTTCTCTGTTTCCAGGTAAAATGAACCTTTAGAATTTATTTCAAAAAATATGTTTGAAAGCTTAATTGGGAGTTGCAGCAAACAGGAGTTGTGTAATTGGATATTTTAAGCAAGCTTTCTTTGTTTTTAAAAATAGGATAGTAGCAATAGGGCTGAAAATACTGCTTGTTGGATTATTTTTAGTTTGCAAAGCTTCAAATTTCTGCAGTGTGATTTCATCTTAATTCAAATTAGATTGCATTACGGATGGATGTAATACTTTTCTTGTGATGATAACAATTAGGCATCATGCTTGAAAAATGCATTAACTTGTTTTATTAAAAGTAATAAAAATGTCAGTATGAATTGTATCCTGAGATAAATTTCTTCCACCATGGATGTTTATATTTAAATTTTTTATTTTCTATTGTATACTCAAATATTGGCATTTCCATTTTCAAATATTTTTATACCTAGATCACTTTAAATGATAATAAGTATAAATTCTTTATATTTTCTAAAAATTATTTGACATAGTCTTGAAATGTAAAATGAATCTGATATAGCTTCTTGCTTTATTTTTTTAATAGTTGTGAAAATGTCTCTTTTGTGTAAAAAGAATATACTTTTGTTTTATTTTGGAAAAAGGTGAATTTGAAATTTTGATACAAACTTGAACAGTTCTACTTTCAGATAACAATTACATGAGGTGAATTGACAAATTGAAATAAGAGTTAACAAGTTGGCATAGCTTGATCACATGTGTTACGTTATTTCCGTCCAGATATTTAACTAGGGGTTAGGGTTAGGGTTATGTTGCAGTAAAATATTATATAGTAAGCTATTTCCATTCAATGATCCTCTTTTAAAAATTCCATTCTACTCCCTCTGTAACAGCCACTCAGGATTCCATAATTGTTGAGCAATGTTTGCTCCTATTAATGACTATTCAAAGTTAAGATGGACCTCTCTGGGGTTACTTAGAACCTGGATTCAAAGTTCCGATAGCTCCCCTTCCCCCTGCAGTCATATGACTGCACATCAGACACTCAGCAACCAACATCCATTTACAACTATTTAAAATATTCTGTGGTCACATGACCATGTTTTATGATAGTTTTGCTGAAAACCGGCATTTAGTTCCAGTTTTTGGCTAAATGAATCCATAGCAAACTTTTGATTCAGTTAATGATTGCCTTGTTTGCTTTATAACCACTGTGTTTAATTATCACTGCCAAAATGATCATAAAATCAGGTTGGTCACATGGATGATCAGATTTATGACCATCACAACTTACAACCATAAAAGGCAAGTAGTCATAACGTGAGGACCACCACTATGCTATTGATTGCTTTCCCTGTAGATTTTCTTTGTTCTCCTGCAAGTCAGCTGATAAATCTGTCTTATTTCTGGTAAAGTGTTTTAGGAATGTAAACATTGTTAAACTGAGAGCCAACATTATCCGTTAATTAAAGTGTTATAGTAGGATTGTGGTAAGCCAAGTCCACAGAAGCTCAACGACAGATTTTGGTCCAGTAACTTTTTCTCTACCCAACCTACTTCCCAGGGTTGTTATGGAGAAAAATGGAAGAAAAGAGTGTGCCAGTGTGGGCTAGTGGTTAAGGCACAAGCTAGAAACTAGGAGACTGTGAGTTCTAGTCTCATTTTTGACATGAAAGCCAATTTAGGCCAATCACTCTCTCTTCGCTCAACTCACCTAAAAAGTTATTGTGGGAAAAATAGGAGGTGGAAGGGGCATTTTTTATGTTTGCCACCTTGAGGTACTTATAAGGTAATAAAGATGAGATAAAAATAAAATAAGTGGGATATATTGTAAATTTAATAAGTAAGTAAACTCTTATTCCCCTTTAGCAGTTTGCTCATAAAATCTTCTTTGCATCTTGAAAGTAAGTAAAATTAGTCATTTTATTCCAAGATTATTTTGGGAGTCAGCATAGGATTTTGTCAGCATTATGTATTCTGTTAAGTAACTTTCATTTTCTTTGTTCTTTGCTGTTATTTCTTCACCATTCTACCAAGTTTGGAGTGAATTATAAATTGTGTTGATCTTAGCAATATAGAGTTCTTGTCACCAGTAAATCTTGTACAGTAGGTTGAGGCCATTATTGAGTTTCTTATAATTTTGGTTATTTGGGAGGAATGGGGAAGAAAGAATACTATTCCTCTTTGATGTGAAAGCTTCTCTCTATTTCCAACTTGTGAATATTCTGAGTTATGTTGATTGCTTAGGAACAACATCTCTAGAAATCTTAGACTTCAGTATTGATTATCTATCTCACATGTGCAATGGGAAGAGATCATGGAGCATCTGGAGAAGAGTGAGTTACTTTTCAAAAGCAATTTCAGGATGGATGTGGCTTACGTATAATTTTAATTAAGGAAGAACCCGGAGTGGCTGGAGCTGCATCATATACTTTAGGGATGTATATTTATTTTTAATATGACACCTAGTGATTATAATAAGTTGTATCGTGTTTTGCACTCCAAAACTACAGGAAATTTTGCAGTTGACTTTTGGAAAAAAAAAAATCCAGATTGAAGCATTGTTAATAGATAGTTGTCCATCTTCCACTTAAAGGAATCCAGTGAGGTGACCTCACCAATTCTTTTACTGTCTGGTTCAGTTCTTCTTACCCAATATTCAACTGGATGACTACCTCTTGAATAAAGGGTATTTTTCTTATGAAAATAATCTAGCATTTCCCCCTCTTGCCCCACCTCCTCAGTAGAATATTGAACATTATTCTGTACAGCTGAGGTCTAATGAATGTTGAAAAACTACAGTTAGGCTAAATGACTTCTTGTATGTAGTTTAACTTTTTGTTGTTTCCTTTTTCCCCTTTTCCTTTTGTCTGTTCACATGTGCATTCCCTTTCCTGTTTTCTTTTTTGCTTCTCTCTAGTGTATATATTAAAGCAAGCAATCAAAGAAATAATATAACCAGAAACAGCATTACTCTCAGGCAGAGGATTTATTGGTAATCCAATTCAAAACTACTACATCACTTTATGTCTTTACAATACAAATCCATTAATCATATTTTAGCCTCACGTTGAACAAACTCAGCCTGTGTATGATTCAGTGTGTGAATATTGAACCCCCAAAAGTGGATTACTTAATCAGACATGATTGAGTTAACCAAAATTAAGCATGCAGTGCACATGTAGTTTATGTATTTTAATCAAGAACCTTCAGAAGAGGTTCCATGGCTAAGAATAACAAAACCTGATTAAATGGTGTAGGTATAATTTAAGATAGTGAAATAAGTTATGTATAATTTTTAGTGGAGCTACTTTTAAATATATTTAAGCCTTTATCCAACCCATAGTCCTAATAAGGCATGCTGCACTGAAAATATATGCCCAATTAGAGGAAGCTCTTTATTTTTAATAAAGATTTTCTTATATAATGAAAATTATATCTGTACTGGATGAAACAAAAATAATTCAGTGTGATTTTCATAAAGGAACTGAAGAGATGTAATTGAAGAGAATATTATTTCTTTTGAAACAAGCATGCCAGTTGCAACTAATGAAGCCTGACGTTTAACTTCTAGATGGCTTATTTCTTAGTAATTTATCTCTTGCAATTCTTTTTCAATATCCATCCTCCAATTAAAACTATAGAAGTTATTCAGATGAGATGTTGAATACGTTTCTAACTCATCATTGCTATAATGGCAAGATACAGAGCCCTGTAAAAACTCTTACTTAGATTGAAGTGAAATGCAATGATGTGGAAAATTAGGATGAGTGCATCAAGAAATTCATTGATGATAAAATGTGTTAGTAAGTTTGGTCTTCGGAGGAAATGCTACATGGCATGATATACCTTCAGGAATAAGAAATTATATCATAACCTTTGATATGAAAAGATCTGTCTAAATACCGACCTGTCAATGTTTATCTTGATTAATTATGAGTAGCCCCAAAAAGGGAATTGTAGGTGCTACTAAAATGCAAAGTACTGTGTTTCTCATATAATAAGGCCTGAAAAAATGGCTAGGCCGTCTTTTCGGGGGTGACTTAATTCCCCCCCTTGCATCTTCGGGCGGGTGGGCAGCGATGGCTTGGATGTTGACCTCGGCATTGATGGGGCACTTCATATTGGGATCAACGCAGGCAGCACCATATCCAGGTGTGCAACAAAAGTACTTCCTAATGGCAAGCCCCCCCACCATTCCCCCCCATTTCACGTGTTTTAATATAGGCCTTAATTTGGGGGAGGGGTTTAATTTCATTTCATGCCTATACAACATGCTGGGACTTCCTATTGGGGGAGGCCATATTGTTGGAGAAACAGGGTATTTTGGTGATAGTAGATAGTAGAATTGTGCTTTAATAAAAATTAATTATTTAGACAGTTTAGTTTTAATTAGTAAAGCCGATTCTGTTTATCTAAATAGCTTCCTCTTATATAAGAACATACAATAATAATATTCAAAGATTGTAGTGAAGCAAGTAGAAGTAAAATGAAAGGAAATCTGGATTTCTGGCAGAGGTTTTCATGGCAGAAACATCAACTTACATAGGTATTTGCACGCTTTAGTGATTTCCAGTCTTTGGGGGCTGGTAGACACATCTGGAATTTTGAGACTAACTTGTGATTATAAATATTGCCTCTTTTTGCTGTGAGAACACATATTTTATAAAGGTAAAGATTCCCCTTGCACATAAGTGCTAGTTGTTTTCGGCACTAGGGGATGGTGCTCACCTCCATTATAAAGCTGAAGAGCCAGCACTGTCCAAAGATGTCTCGTTGGTCGTGTGCCCAGCATAACTAAATGCCAAAGGCACACAAAACACTGTTACCTTCCCACCAAAGTGGTCCCTATTTTTCTACTTGCATTTTTACATGCTTTTGAACTGCTAGGTTGGCAGAAACTGGGATAAGTAACCAAAGCTCAGTGGCGCTCAGGTGAATTATTCTAACATCAATAGCATGTTTACCAGGTGTAATTCTTATTTGTATATATTTGTATGTATTTCCTTTTACACCTTTTCATTTAGTTTCATTTGAGTCTCCTAATGCTTTGTTCATAGAATAGTAATGCATTTTTAATTTCTGAGTATTTAAGAGATATGTATTTTTACCCTCCTGACAGATACAATCATGGTGTTTTTTTCTTTTGCTGGTGCTGCTGCAAAATGAGAATGTTTTGATTTCCATTCAGAATACAACCAATGTACATAGCTAGGTATCAGGATAGATACATTATGCTGCAATGAAAAAATACACTGAGGTTTTTAATCTCTCTACAGAATTATCAACAGATTGTAGCAGACAAATATTTACATATACATACTTTACATATGTCTAAATATTCCATCTAGTCTTATCAGAGAAAAAAGTTTTCCTGCACAAGTAAAATAAAATCTCTAGTGAACTGATTTATTTCTGTAGCAGTAAGTAATTTACTCAGTTGTTCCCATTTAATATTAGCAAATTATGCTGCAAACCCTTCTTAAATCATTGATCACTTGGCTGAATACATGGAAAATTCAAAGTGGAGAAGAAATGGTGCCGTACATACACTAAATCTAACTTAAGAGAACATAGTTGCTATATTCATGTAATGCACATTATCCAATATTAGTCCATAGCATGTTGGCTTGATTCCACATGTCTTGTATCCCACAATATGATAAACTAAACATTGATTATGTATTATCAGATAATATCAATCTTGATATTACCAATTGCAGCAGTCTTGATCTTATAAAATAAATATACCTGGACCTATAGAGGTCAGTCTATGTGCCAGTAGTAAAGAAACACAATATAATAGTGTGTGCAAATCATCATACAACATTCTTAATTTCACATGGTACCATAATATTTAAAATCCTCCAAAGCAGATTGGAGCCCAACATGGAAAAGCTACTTTTCAAGCTGCTTTTAGAAAAGTCTAAGACATATCAACATTATTGCTGATGCTTACAGGATAGCTTCCTATAAGAAAAGCCTCCAGAGATATTATGAGCAGCCAAGAAAACTAGTAAATGGGTCATTGAACAAATCAAAGTTGTCTCGTGAGAACTTTGACCAGGCTTAAATTATGTTTTGGTTATATATAATCCCCTCTCTCTCTCTCTCTCTCTGTGTGTGTGTGTGTGTGTGTGTGTGTGTGTGTGTGTGTGTGTGTACACGTACATACAGACACACACACACACACACACACACACACACACTCCCTTGAGAAGTCTGTAATGGTGGGAAATATGGAAGGAAATTTTAAAAAAAGACATCCAGAAAAAGAACTGGATGGCTATACTCTTAGACTTAAGGCCGAAGATGGAGACTAATTGTCTTGGAGAAGGCCTGTCTATGTGGCTGATAAGAATCAACATTGATTTGATGGCATATAATCAGTCAATCACTGTATGTACTTTTTCTAGATGATCATGTGAGTTCTTCTCATTTAGGGAATCTATAATTTGCCCTTACTTTGGAGTTAAATGTCACTGTCAAACTTCAATCATCTATCTGATTATATACTCAGTTCAGTGCTGATATAACTTAGTGTAATGTTGAAAGTTGCTTTTCTCCTTGTAAAGGGTTGATGAGAGGAGGTGTCCCCTGTTTTTTTCTGCTGTGGCACATGTAAAATGTGAATAATAAACCAGCAGGAGGAGCTCTGATCATGTCTTCTCAGAACCTTGTAGGCACTGGTGACAATGTCAGTGTCCCTCTGCAGAGGGACTAGGAGCAGATGTAAAGATTGCTGTTTTTATTCAGGCAAAAAAATACGCTTGATTTGAAAAAGTTTGTAAGTGATAAGTATTGAGGCCCTTTTAAATTTTCCAAATGAGGAATCTAATTTATGTCCAAAGCATTTATGTATAATAGTATTCCTGTAAAGAATCTTTTGTAGTTTAAAATTGACTGATTAGTATAACAGTAACATAGCAGAGCCCTCTGTTCTTGTCTATTTTCTTTTTCCTACAATAGAATGGTTATTGCTAAACTAACAATGGCAGCTATTGTAATCTACCAATTTCTTCTCCCAAATGTACCAATTAAAAGCAAGAAACAGCTCGAATAGAATTGACAATATACAATTGCGGTATTTTATTTATAGACTTAGTTTGCAAGTTTTTAAAACCGGTTTACAGGGTTGAACTTAGACTTGTAAATTCATGAAAGAATCAGCCTCTAGACTTAACTACAGGTAGTCCTCAACTTACAATCATTCATTTAATGACTGCTCAAAATTACAATGGCATTGAAAAATGTGGCTTATGACCATGCTTTACATTTACGAATGTTGCAGCACGCCCATGGTCATGTGATTGGTTTTTGTGACCTTCTGACACACATAGTCAATGGGGAAGCCAGCTTCCCTTAACAACCCTGTTACTAACTTAACAACTGTAGTAATTCACATAACTGTGGCAAGAAAGGTCATAAAATGGGACAAAACTCATTTGACCAATGTCTCACTTAACAGCATAAATTTTGGGCTCAGTTGTGGTTGTAATTCAAGGACTATCTATACAGCCTCTTGGAAATCCTTATATTTTTGGCAGTAAATATACATTTGAGATTGTGAAAGAGAGGCATTCCATTATAGTAAATGCTTGCTGAATGCAGTTATCTGAATTGACCCATAAATCTGGAAATCATTATTATTCATGAAACATTATTAACATTAACATTTTCCTTGCTTCAAACAGCTCCCAGGGATCTGGGCAGCTGCTCTTCCAGGAGATCAGGGCTCTCTCTCTCTCCTGCAACGTTGGGAGCAGCATTGCCAGAGCACTGTTCAGGCAAGTTGGGCACCATCTATAGACCTCCTCCACACCTGCGGTTTAAGCGGTCTAAAAAGCGATCGGCAAACCAATAACAGCGTCAGCCAGCTGATCGTGTGGCCAGAGGCTGCCCTTTCCTTTGCTGACTTCGCTCAGGGCTCTTTATAACCTAAGGAGCGATTCTTCGATCTCAGAGCCTGTTTCCCATAGTCAGTGGCCATCTTGGATTAAAGCCTTCCACCACAAGGTGAGTGGCCATATTGCAAGCCCGGGGGCCATTTATACCCTAAGGGGCTTAATAGAAAAATTTACAAACAGTTTCTTTCCATCACAAGAGCCTTTTATTCTACAATGGAGCAAGATAAGGGTCAGGCAGAGCTTTCCCCCCCAGTGGAGCAGTCTCTTAAGCCCAATAAGAGAAAAAGATGTAGGTAATGCACCCAATCAGTCCAGAGGGAGGTGGCTGCTAAAATCAGAGCTAAGGCTCTATCCCCTAAAAAGGCAACTCAGGCTGAGTTGAGGGCAGAAAAGCGCAGACATGCAGCCCTAGAGAGGCAGTTCAACAGAAGGGAGTGCAATTACAGCAGGTTTCAGGTGATACTCGTGGGCCCCAGCCAAGCCCTCCCAGGGCAGGAGAAGTTATCTTGAGCCTTTCCATCCTCCATCCTGGTCTCCTGAGGCTTTAGCAGTACAATATGATCCTCAGGATCTAAGCAGATCTAGGCCTTATTTCCAACAGGCTTCTGGGCCCTATGCTCCTCCCCCTCCCTCCAGGCCTCGAACCTCTTCTCAATCTAGGCCTGAAGCACCTTCACTCCCACAGCAGCGGGCCTTTGGCCTTCTGCCTCTACCTTTGAGCATAGACCAGGGAATATCGAAGATGTTGTCTCATTGGCCATTAGGCAGGGATTGGCAGAAGGCTTAAAGCAAATTCTTCAACCTCTGGAAAGGGCTCAGGACCTTCTCCCTTCTCAATCTATAAGTTCCCTGCCTCATCACCCTGATTTAGGGCGAGAGCTTTGACCAAAATCTTTCAGAGGAAGAGGACTCTCTCCCAGAGCAGACATCCTCTGCATTGGTCTTCAATCCATCTCTCTTCAGGCCATTACTCAGCAAGGCTTTGGTCACTGCCAAGCTGTCGCCAGCGGAAGTGGCTCCCGAGCCACAGGGAAATCCCTCTACCCAGGGAGACGCACTCTTCTCCAAGCCTGTAGTGCATGCAGGGGTTTTGCCTTCTCCCACTTTGCTCCTGAACATGGTATAAGCAAAACAACTTGCTTCCGTGTTCTGTCAATTTCAGACAGATGTTTATAATAAAACTCATAAACCACCTCTGCATGAATAGTTGGAGTATAAATTAGATACTCATCATATTAAAGACTACTTGTTAGGGATACACCCTAGCAGAATCTGCACGGCAGTCAGGCAGGCAGGCAAAATATGTGAGATAAACGTTTTTGTAGCTTACACTCAGTAAAACAGATACACAGTGCTAGTTAAATAGTTTATTCCAGTAAGAGTTATAGCATAGTCAAACAGTCCATATATCATTCACTAATTCAGTCCGTCCAGGGATTATTCAGTTGCAAATTCCAGTCAGTAAACTTACAAATATCAGTCCAGGAATATATCTCCTCGCAGTAGAGGTATGAAGAAGTCACACCTCCTTTCTTCCTTCAGCAACTCAGCAGTAGGGAAAACACGCAGTTAACAAACCATCAATCCAGTATAGTCAGTGTTAGTGTTTGGGGACAAACCCCCAAAAAACAGAATGTGCAGCAGCAGTCAAGCCAGGCAGCCAAATGAGAGAGGAAGGGCCCTAGGGTTTTACACACACTGATAACAAACACTGTTTGTAGTTTAAATAGTTGTTTAATCCAATTCGAGTTTAAACATTGTCAATCAGTCCATATGTCATTCACAAATATATCCATTCAGTAACTTAGTCCATGTACTAGTCAGTTCTATATCCTTTTCTGCTTGTAAAGATATCTTCTCCTCTGATACCTTTCCTTTTGAAGACAACACTGAGTATTCACAGGATATCAGCACATCAATGAAGTAGTCCTTTCGTTCAGGTATTCAAACAGTTGTAGCAAATTGTAGCAAACAAACAGTAGCAAGCAGAAATCAAGCAGAGATCAAGCAGAGAGATTACGTTTCTCTTACTGCCTTTTATTGCCGTTTGTAACCGCACCCTTAATTAGTTAATTACAAGCAGTTTGGTGCTTAAAGCTACAAGTTACAAACACCCAAACCTTGGTTTATATATTTATTCACCCAAACTTAGTTGGTGTATCATTGTTATACCCAACATTCTCCCCTTTTGGGTGATATAAATATATAATACCCTTACAATCTAAAACCATACTTTACACAACTCTCTTGGTGCTTAATGGCACCTTGGGCTTTAGTAAAGTTATCAGCTATATTGTCCTCCGACATACAGTACTCCAGCTGTATCAGATTACTTTTTACAGATTGTCTAACGTTTAAGTACCTTAAATCTGTATGCTTGCTCCTAGTTTTTACTACAATATTTGTGGCCATTTGAATTGCTGCCTGATTATCTTCATGTACAATTATAGGATAATTTACAGTTAATCCCATGTCACTCATCATCTGCTTATACATGATTAATTCAGTACATAATAACGACAAACAGGAGAATTCTGCTTCCATAGTGGACAAACTTATATGCTGTTGTCTTATTGACTTCCAACCTATTAATGTTTTACCCAGCATTATGGCTGTTCCCGAAGTCGACTTTCTTGTGTCTCTTTCTGATGCAAAACTAGCATCTGCATAAGCACTTAGTATTAGATTACCTTTTGGTTCTAGATACAGTGCATGGTGTAATGTTCCTTTAAGATATCTCAAAATTCTCTTTAATGCTTTCCAATGACATTGTAGTGGATCATTATTATGTCGTGCCGGTTGATTAACACCATAAGCTATATCTGGCCTTGACCAATTGCTAATGTATGATAAGCTACCAATCAAAGATTGATATATTACCTTATCAAACTTGGGACTTTGAGCATCCATTTTGCAAATATCCTGACTCATTGGAGTCTTTGCAGTCTTACAAAGTTCCATCTTATAATCTATTAGCAATTTAGATATCTTATCCTCCTGAGATATCTTAAAACCTTTCTGTGTTTTCAGTATATTCAAACCTAGATATTTCTTTATCTCCCCTAATTGCTTGATTTTTATTTCCTTAGCTAATGATGCTATTATTTTATTAGCTTCATCATTAGTTTCTGTAATCAAAGCAATATCATCTGTAAATAATAGTAATAATGATATTTTCCCATTTGTCTCCCTTTTAAATAGACATGGATCGGCTAAACCAGCTTTAAACCCTATATTGTTTAGTTCCTTTACAATATACTGGTTCCATTCATAGCCTGATTGTTTAAGACCATAGAGGCTCTTTTTTAACAACCAATAATCATTATTATTTTCACCTTTAAATCCAATAGGTTTTTTCATGTATACAGTATGTCTTAGTGGAGCGTGCAAGTAAGCAGTTTCTACATCTAGATGGTTGACTATATATTTCTTACTTGCTGCCCACACTAAAGCTGCCCTTAATGTTGCTGCTTTAAGGCTAGGTGCAAATACCTCGTCATAGTCATTGGCATTTTGTCTAAAACCTTGGGCTACTAATCGTGCCTTATAGATTATATTACCATCTTTTTCAGTTTTTATCTTAAAAATCCATTTGCAGCCAATGGGTTTTATATCAACAGGTAATCTCACATTTTCATATACTTTCATATCCTTTAAGGATTTCAATTCCCTATTCATTGCTGCATACCAACTTTCCTTATCTTTAGTAGGATACATTTTTATTTCATCTACAGTATATGGAACTTTATTAATCTGGCACACTGTGTTAGCCTGGTATCTATCAGGCGGTCTAGATATTCGTGTAGTTCTTCTGGGAATTACAGGGCTTGTATGAGGACTTTTTTGAATTACTACCTGTTCATGTTCCTCAGCTTGCTCAGCTATTGGTACTATTTCTTCCTTTATGGGCTCTATCTCTGCCTGTATTTCTCTCTTTACTTTATTCTTAAAGTTACAGGGATAATTAACGGGATTTCTATAGGATTCAATAATTACTTCTTTATTGTTATCCTGTTCTAACTTATCCCATCCTACGTGCTCTAGAAATTGGGCATTGGCACTGCATAACACCTTAGATGTGCCTTTCTCCCAAAATCTATATGCCCTATGGTTTGCTTGGTAACCAACGAAGAATAATTGTTTAGCTCTGTGTTGCCCTTTACGCCTGAGTTGTGTAGGGATATGCACCCATGCTGGTGCACCAAATGTGTGCAGGTAACTCAGATCAGGCTTCCTGCCATGCCACATGGTGAATGGTATTTCACCAGTAGTTGTGTTAACAACGTTGTTCAATATGTTATTAGCACACATTGTGGCCTCCCCCCACAAAGAATCAGGTAATCCAGAATCAGTTAACATTGTTCTAACCATTGCCTGTAGTGTTTGGCCTCTTCTCTCAATAAATGCGTTGTGTTGTGGTCTGTATGGTGCAGATTTCTTGTGCTCTATTCCAGCTACCTTTAATCTATTCTGGAATTTGCTGTTAACAAATTCCGTACCATTATCTGTCACTAGGGTTATCAATTGCCGTTTAGTCTTTCTTTCTGTGAATTTTAACCAGTCGAAGAAATGTTGATATGTTTCAGTTTTGCTTTTCATTAGGTAGCAAAACCCATATCTAGAATAATGGTCCATAATGCTCAGTATATATCGAGCACCCGCCATACTGGGTTTCTTTGGACCTATAATGTCTGCAAATACTACTTCTAAAGGTTCTTTAGTTTTGAAACCATTTAGCCTATTTGCAGGCAATATTTTACTCTTATCTTCACAGCAGACATTACAGCGCAAATATTTATCACACGGTTTTAACCTTATTCCATCAGATAACTCTACTGTACGTTTTAGCATTTTAAAATTTACATGCCCCAAACGCCTATGCAATACATGGATACATTCATTATGAGGCTTTATATTGTTAAATACAGTCAGTGCCTCCCCTTTCTTACTATCATGTAATACATACAATGTTCCATTTAAAGCTGCAGTTACCTTTTTGTTATCTTTTTCAATTATGCAATTATTATCCTTAAATGTAATTACATAACCTAGTTTGTCTAATACCCTTACAGAAAGCAAGTTCACCTTTAACTGTGGTACATACAACATTTTTATATCCTGGTTTAAGCATGGACAGTATGCAATACCTTCTCCCTTGGCCTTGAGGTTCCAGCCATTAGCAAGTGATATATGTTGAGAGCTTGTAAACATTTTTATAAATTTTGTCTTATCTCTCGTGATGCAGTGGGATGCACCACTGTCCACCACCCATAAATCATTCTTCACATCACAGTTGCTAAACATGGCTAGTTCAAAAGATTTCTTTGGCTTTTTTACATTCTGGCTTTTTTCTTTTCTGCAGAATCTTGCCAAATGTCCTCTGCCTCCACAATTAAAACACCTTTTAATTGTGTATGCCGTCGAAGATAAATTCTCTTCTTCCGGGTGCTTTAATTTACTTAGTTGGTTTCTTTCAAGCTTTGAAGATAATTTCTCTTCTTTATTAGGTTTATCTTCTCTCAGCTGGTCACGTTCACACCTTCTTCTGGCTTCTTCTAATAGCCTGCCGGTAATCTCGGTTAATGATAAACTATCTTTTGGCAATACTTCTAAAGCAGCCACATAATCATCATAACTTGGATCTAATGAAGACAGTATGATGTATACTTGTTGCAACTCATTAAATATAAGCTCTTTTTCTTGTAATTCCTGAAAAATGCTCTTCATACAATTTAAATGAGTTAACATGTCTCCATTCTTCTGAAGATGTGTTCGAAATAGTTTGCGTGTAAGATATATATGAGCTCCTACACTGTCTCGAACATATATCTTCCTGAGGTTCTCCCAGCAGTTCGCAGCGTTTTCCTCTCCACGGATATGGATAAGTTGCTGGTCAGAGAGAGACAGTCCTATAATGCATAAAGCCTGCTCATTCTTTCGTTTATAGTCTTGTATCTTTTTGTTATCCTCCTCAACATCAGGATCTAAGTTAGTCACATCTGGTGGGTTTGTTATTATGTCCCACAAACCTTCTCTTCGTAGAAGTAAACTACATTTCATTGACCATGAAACATAGTTTGTGCCATTGTTCTTCAGGTAAACAACTATTTAAAAATCAATGAAAAACAGTTTGTTTTTACAGTAATGTGCAACTCACACCAACTCTCACTGCTATATCATGGTTAGTTAGACTGTGCACACTGGGCCCATAACCAATGTTAGTGTTTGGGGACAAACCCCCAAAAAACAGAATGTGCAGCAGCAGTCAAGCCAGGCAGCCAAATGAGAGAGGAAGGGCCCTAGGGTTTTACACACACTGATAACAAACACTGTTTGTAGTTTAAATAGTTGTTTAATCCAATTCGAGTTTAAACATTGTCAATCAGTCCATATGTCATTCACAAATATATCCATTCAGTAACTTAGTCCGTGTACTAGTCAGTTCTATATCCTTATCTGCTTGTAAAGATATCTTCTCCTCTGATACCTTTCCTTTTGAAGACAACGCTGAGTATTCACAGGATATCAGCACATCAATGAAGTAGTCCTTTCGTTCAGGTATTCAAACAGTTGTAGCAAATAGTAGCAAACAAACAGTAGCAAGCAGAAATCAAGCAGAGATCAAGCAGAGAGATTACGTTTCTCTTACTGCCTTTTATTGCCGTTTGTAACCGCACCCTTAATTAGTTAATTACAAGCAGTTTGGTGCTTAAAGCTACAAGTTACAAACACCCAAACCTTGGTTTATATATTTATTCACCCAAACTTAGTTGGTGTATCATTGTTATACCCAACAGTCAGCAATCAATCAGGTTCTCTTGCTCCCTCTTATGGCGGTTTCACACCGCACCCAAAATTACATGCTTTGCAGTTTAAAGTGACACACATTTAAACTTACTATCATAGTTTATATATATTATTTTACCCAAACTACGTTAGGTAACCTATGTTATTCCTAACACTACTCATCATATTAAAGTCAATGACATGGTCATTGACTACATTGCACCCAAGTAGTGTCCTTATTATATCTTTCCTTATTATGGAAACAGCACTGTCCCTTCATTGTTGTTCATGTTCTAAGTAGTAAATAATATATTCTGACTGAAGGAGTCCAGTTCCTGTCCATTTTAATTTGCTAGTGCCTGTGTAAGTTATTCATTTCATCTTTCACTCTGTTGAGTTTTCCTATGTTTAAGTTTCTCTGTCTTTGCAGTTTCGGATCTTATTTTCCTGCAAGACAACATCAGGAAGAAGATGTCCCAAAGGTTTTAATCTAATGTCACAACCACAAGTACTACTTTGATTTTCAGCTTTTACTCAGTAGCATGTTAAGTGCCAGTTGACCCATGGGGGCCATCATCCAGTTACACTGTATATCTATATGGTTTTCTTGTTAAAGTATCAGTGTGGTTTACCAAGTTGCTTTCTCCCACACAGTATGAAATGATGCCTTTACCCTTGTCACTAAAGTGAACATTTGCTTACAGCATCTTCCTGTAATGTTGCTGCCTAATATAGGTGCCTATATGCTTTAGCTGGGTAGCTGGCATGACCTTCATGCTTTGGATGACCCTGCTGGGATTATGTATTTTTGGAATACACTCCCAGGGAACACTCTCAGGAAGAGACTTATATACATACATACGTCACAGTGAGGCATGAAAATGGGACTTGACATTAATTATATCGGTCCTATTTTATGGATAAGTTTGCATTCAAAGAGGCCCTGATGTTTATGAAACATGCCATGTCCAAAATGACAATGAAATCTGATAGGTTTATCTTTTGAATGACTTGCTATTCTGAGAAATAATGTAACTGCAAGATCAGAACAAAGCTCCATCTAATATACCACCTTTTTTGCCACAATCCCAACCAGATGCCTATAGTAGTCTTGAACAAGAAAATAGCCCTTTTTGTGTCTTCTTCTACAACCTGCCACCCTCCAGATGTGTTAGACCTCATATCCCATGATTCCAAGACAGCATATCTGGAAATTATAAGACTTGATGTCCACTACTTCTATAGAACAAAAGGATGAAGACATCTGGGCTATAATGCTATGAGTAACATCAATGGTATTCATATTCTCTGTTCATTTATCTATTACCTATAGAAGGCATCTAGGCAAATACCTGGTTTTTACAAATAATTTATAAATCTGCACAACACAAGGAAATGGCTACTCATACCAGGAACCATCAGTCTAGAAATGTGCATTCTAAACCCATCAAAATGTCAAAGTGATACATGAAGAAAAATAAAAGGAATTTCAAAGTAAGGATATTACATATACTAATGCTTTTGAACATAACATTTTTTAATTGCCATCTGGTAAACTTCAAGCTTCCAAGACAGCATTATTCAAACTTTCATTATTTTGCACACCAGGCTGTGCAAACATTATAAGTAGTTCTTTTCTTCCTTTCTCCAGGAGAAAGGAATTTGAATGTATGAGTTTCTTCAAGATTGTGTAGCAATAGCTTCATTATTTAAATGAGAATTGAAAAACTATTATATTATCATTGTACGCACATCAATTTAATTGTTCTACTTTGAAGTACATTAAAATTTAGGAATACTGTGATCTAGCTTATGAATACTAATTATCCACCTATGACCCTGTTTCTCCCCTCCTCCCAGGGTGTGTCATAAATCACATTCTCCAACAAAACACTTTTACAGGCTATAGAAAATATGCCTTTCCAGCTGGCTCTGGTACCTGAGACACAATCTGGAGAAAGGTATGCGTGGAATGTGCTTCTGGTCATAGCAAGTGAACTGTTCCATCAGATCTACCCCACCCCTCCTTCTTATGGCAACTCGAGAGCAAGCCAGGAATGCTTTACGAGTTGACATTCGGCTCCCCTCACTTCCTGAAGGTGACCTGCACAAAGCGAAAACAATTTGAGTACAGATATAGAATTTAGGGGTGTGCCCCCCCCCCCCCCCGGCTTGTTTGGATTTTCTTCATGGAACCTTATGAAGCTTATGAAAACTAAAAATCAGTAAGGATGATTTGGAGAATCTAGTAGACAACAATATATCGGAAGAAATAAGGTATGGGGGTTTAGATAATATAAAACTGCATCCAGATGCTACTATTTGCAGATATTTCTTCCTATAAATATAGATATATATTTAGCATTACAGTTTATATTAAATAATTTAAATCAGTCTTTTCCATTCTGGTGTCACTTACATTTCTTCTATGATTCCCTTCATCAGTGGTTAGAATGATGACATTATAACTATCTCCACATAAATATTTTGGAAGAATGTCTCATTCCTCTTGTGTCTATCCTGCATTTTTCTTCCATATTAATCTCTACCTACAGTATATACTTATTTTTATCTTCACTAACTTTAACAATCATTAAAAACTTAATACTTTCCCTCTAGAAATATTTCTTCCTGAATTACATACTTCTTAGTTCATGTTGGCGTTCCTACCCAAGAGGCAATTGAAATGCTGGTTTGCCATCTTTTTACTATTAAGTGTCAGCTGTTGATAACTGGCTGTTAAACAATAAGTCTTCCTGTGGCTAGCAGGGTTAATAGCCTCATGACCTTTAAAGACATTAAATTCACCAAAATACTTGCCAGCACATGGAGAAGTTTTCTGAGAATTATACGCCCATACATTTGAAGGTTGCCAGATTGATCTCATGGACTTAACTCTCTTTTATCCTGTACTTTCAAAAGTGGAGAAAATAATGTAATGTAAATGTACTGCCACACTTTTCTTTTGTATCAACTTTAGAAAAGAATTGCATATGCAAAAATCATAAACTCTTCAATAAACCAGCTTTCCAAATTTTGGTGATCTTTAAAGTTAATTAAGTTTGTCCTAGAGAGAATTTAATAGGGCAGTTTAATGCATTAAGCTTGCAAATATATTTACACAATCACACAGTTCAAGATGTTGAAATAAACCATCCCGTGGCCATTTGGCAATCGATGGTTGATTGTGTGCATTGGAGAGATTTTAAGACTTTTAATAGTTCCTTCCATGGTTGGTTCCAGCTCTAAAGCACATCTCATCCATCTTAATTTGCCAATCAAAAATGGCAGGAAGCATATAACTAGGCTGTGATGAAGACTAGTGTGCCTCTATTTGTGTCCTGGTAGTGATAATTGGAATAAGCAGATTAATTAAATTTCAGTCTACTTCACAATTAACTGGGAAGGAGTCCAGTAGAAATAAGTGGGATTTATTTCTGAGTAAGCCTCTGTACAATTGTACCATGGTATAAACTATGCAAAAACATATAGAACTGCATTTTATTTATTAATATATATTAATCTGCCTCTATAGTTGCTACTTAGTACTCTCACATGAACCATAAACAGTAGAAAGAACTGCTGAAATATTGGATGGTGTCTGAATTTCTCACAGAATAGTTTTTCTCTGTTGAGACTTGGCTAAACACCTTAAAGATATCTGAATATTCATTCAAGATTTCTTTTTCCTCCTTGCATAGAGGACTGATTGAAGAGGAAGGGATTATAAGAGAATAAGCAGGCACACAGTGGGGAATACACATTAAAAGGAATGTGGTGGCTTGGCAGCCCCAAGCACATTCAAGCTAGGAGCTTCAAGCACCCTGATATATTTCTCCCATTGTGTGCCTGTTTATAATCCTTTCCTCTTCAATGACTGTAGGTACAAACAATAATTAACTTCTAATTATCCCAGTGCTGGAATTAACATTACTAAGGGTGGGAGAGTGGGGGGAAAGGAAAGCCGAAATAAAATTGCAACCATAGACACAGTCATGTGATTTCCCAGTTAGTGACTGCTTTGCTTAATGACAGACCTGCCAGTCCCAATTGTTTGAACTAACAGAGGAATACCTGAACTTAGATGTTGATGGAAGAGGTATATAGCTGGATGTCATCAGCTTACTAGCATTAGCCTCTTTCCTAATTTTATTTTTTCCTGGCTTCAGGCTATAGCCTCCAGGTTATAAATCTTTTTGTCCTTAGGAGCAGGAGTCACACATGCATCAGTTGGAAATCCTTTGGCAAGAAGCATGGAATATTCACCATCATTGTCATCATCACCTGGGTGGGGTTGTATGTTTAAAGGTACAAGGTTGGTGAAAGCTACACCTCATGTAAACATGGTGTTTGTTTGTGATTATATGGGTGCATGTATACACACACACACACACAAACAGAGAGAGAGAGAGAGAGAGAGAGAGAGAGAAGTGGCTGCTTTCTATAATTCAAAGGCTACATTAAGAAGAATTGCTTTTGTAGATACTGAGTACTCCTGAAAAGCCATTCTATCCATTATTTAATAAGAATAAATGGGCCCATTTTAAACCTCTTTGTTCATTTAAATTTCCTGGGGAAAGTTTCATTATCCTTTTCCATACCCCTAATGCATCATTTCCTTTAAAATCTAATCCGTGTATGTTTTGACTGTAAAAATCATCAGGTCTGAGTTTCCAAAATGAATGCTGGGTGATTTCTGCACATTTATTATGGGGAGTTCTTTTGGTGGAATAGCAGTTTCTATTAATTTCTCAACTGTCAAAGACATATGGGACCTTTCTAAGTAAAGCTTTAGTTGGAAAGTGAAAATATACTTGATTTAATACCTTTCTGCTTGCATAAGAGTTATTTAACCTTTGGAAAGGCTAGAAATATTTTCATGATGGTTAAAGCATTTTTACAGAGGAAAAAAATAGTCTAAAAAGTCAAGAAGCTTCCTTGCGTATCAAGTCACACTATTATCTACGTAGTCTAATCTTCTCTAACTGGCAGCAGAGTCTTAGATAAGCCTTTTTTTTTAACCAGAATTACCAGAAATTGAACTGGGACTTTATCATGAGTTATGTTCTAGTTTCATTTATATTTGATTACTGTCCACTTGATGTTGCCAGATTTAAAGTCTAAGGAACTATAATTCAGATTTCTCTGCAATTCTGCCCCACCCCCAAAAGTAATTGTCTCCAAGTATTTTGAAGTGTCTACGATACTCAGCTAATATCATCCAGCCTGGTACTATAAAATTTAGCACATTCAAATATCACCAGAGTAGGCAATCCTGTATTTAATTAAAAATCTCCCTCTCCCATTTTTTTTTCTTTTTCTGTTGTAAGATTTTATTTGATTCTGATCTCCTAGGATTTCTTGCCAGACATGAAGAAAATAAGGCTGGTCCCATAATGCAGGGGTCTCCAACCTTGGCAACTTAAAACCTGGAGGACTTCAACTCCCAGAATTCCCCAGCCAACAAAGCTTGGAGACTCCTGCTATAATTGGATATAAAAAATATACATAGCCCTATTAAAATGCCAGGTTTTTGAGATGTAAAAAAAAAATCACATCAAGATAAATCACTTCAGGATTGTTTCCATCATTAATATAACATATAAGATGTACAATTCAATTGAAAAACAAATTTAAAACATTTTTTTGGAGGGGGAAATAAAAATAAAACACTTACAATAACGTGGTTGAAAGAATGCTTTACATCTCACTTGAATTATACTATTTGTTTTATAAGCACGTTTAAGCCCTGAATTTCTGCTGTTAAAGCATAAAGACATTTGTTAAGTGAGTGTTGCCCCACTTTAAGAACTTTCTTGTCACAGTTCTTAAGTTAGTAACACAGTTGTTAAGTGAATCTTACTTGTCAGAAGGTTACCAGAGGGGAGCACATGATCTTGGCACACTGCAATCATTGTAAATACGAACCAGTTGCCAAGTGTCTGAATTTTGATCATATGATCACAGGGACGCTCCAGTGGTCAAAAGTGTGAACAACTGTCATGAGTCACTTTTTTCAGTGCCATTCTAACTTCAAACAGTCATTAAAGAAACTGTTGTAAGTTGAGAATTGCTTATACCTAGAAGACTTGGGGGATCCAGAACAGCTAAGTCCTATACTTAGGCGAGAAAAACCAAAAGTATACATATAGACAGGGTGAAATTAGGCTTAATAGCAGTAACTGTGAGAGGGATCTTGGAGTCTTAGAGGACAACCAGCTAAATATGAGCCAGCAGTGTGCAGCAGCAGCCAAAAAAGCTAATGCAATCCTAAGTTACATTAACAGAGGGATACAATCAAGATCAAGTGAGGTACTAATACCACTCTGTAAAGCCTTAGTAAGACCACACCTAGAGTACTGCATCCAATTTTGGTCACCACACTATAAAAAAGATGTTGAGACTCTAGAAAAAGTACAGAGAAGAGCAACCAGGATGATTAGGGGACTGGAGACTAAAACATATGAAGAATGGTTACAGGAACTGGGCCTGGCTAGTCTAGTGAAGAGAAGGACCAGGGGAGACATGATAGCAGTGTTGGAACATTTGAGGGACTGCCACAGAGAGGAAGGGGCAAGCTATTTTCTAAAGCGCCTGTAGACCAGACAAGGAATAATGGATGGAAACTGAACAAGGAGAGATTCAACCTGGAAATAAGGAGAAACTTTCTGACAATGAGAACAATCCACCAATGAAACAGCTTGCCCTGGGAAGTTGTGGGAGTGCCATCACTTGAGACTTTCAAGAAGAGATTGGACTGCCATCTGTCAGAAATGGTGTAGGGTGTCCTGCTTGGGCAGGGGGTTGGACTAGATGACCTACAAGGTCCCTTCCAACTCTGATTATTTGTTAGCTTATGGAGTAGTAGTGTAACATGAATGTAGTAATGCCAAATATTGCCCACACTTTTGCATTCAGCACCAACTGGAAATGTCCCATTTCCAGATCACATCACAACAGCTCCAGGACAAAATTCAGATTTAATTTATAATTACCAATGTACATCAAGCCTCAATGACTTGGAGATCACAAATTCTTGAGCTGCCTTGGAGTCAATCCATTTTCCAATTTTGGCATTCTAATCATTATTTATGTGTCCTTTCATATAGCAACTTCTACAATTATCTGCTAATTTTTTCACTATATTTACATACAATTCTACAGTGTTGATATTAACCAAATATCTATGAATCCTAACAGATAGGTTTCTGTAGTTTATAGATTTATAGCTAAGCACACAGCATTTTCATAATTTCACATGGGTCACTAATTTTCACATTCCATTCCATGTTTTCATTTGAATCATGCCGATTCTAATATTTTTGTGTAGTTAAAAAAAAAAAGAACACCTAACTTAATATTGGCAGGTTCAATATCTATTGGTCTGCTTATGTTATGACATCTGTGTGCATTAATGAGCTTTCCTGACAATGTGCACAAGGATGTCCCTTGGATGTTAATTTTGCGAAATGTATAACTACTATTGACCTTATCAGCCTCTTTTTGAATGTCATCTTTCCCACAATCCAGAAAATTAGACAGAGACATAACAGTCTTTTCCACATTCTGGAATTGCTCTAAGACTTAAGCAAAATTCTTTTTCTGTTAATTCAAATAATGCCAAGTTGTCCAATTCTTTCTCCATCTCTCTATTTATAACTTCTGTCTTACTTTGCAAAACTTCCACTTTGTCAGTAATTTGTTTTACATTTGCAGTCAGTTGCCTTACGGATTCTTTAATCTTAACTTCTCCTTTATCCTCCTTCTGTTTCCTTTTTAATCATAGCAGTCAACTTTTTTGCCAATGTCTTCAAACATTGTCTGTAATAATTCTGATGAAATGGCCTTGTCTGCAAGTTGTTGTAGTGAACCTCTGCATCCTTCTCCTAATTTAGCAAGTTTTCATATGGTTGCCATTGTGACAAAATGAAAGTATGTCAATTAATTTGGTGAAAGTAAAGGCAGACTCATTTTTTTTTCTGCTTTTCTTTAACACTTTAGTCCCAAGTAGATCACATATTATCTTTATTTTCTTGGTTTTTTTTTAAATTTCACCTATTATCTATTAACCTTAAAAATAAACATCAGCATTCGCATAAAAGTTTGGTCTAATCTTATTATTTTCAGAAACAATTTTGTCGAAAAAAATTGATTTTTGAGAATCACTGTCCCCTTTATCTGTTTAAAACTGGTTTGATCCTGTTAAGCATTTTGCTTTTAATTTAAAATCCACTGAAATATCTTTCTTTTCTTTCTTAATTTCAAGAAGAAGGCACTCACTGAAAGTTTTTGATCTTGACTGTCATTCAGAATACAAGTCCAGAGGTATCTAAGAAAGTGACGTATTTGTTGGTGAAATATCCATTAAGGCTGCACAATGGTTAAAGGCACATTGTAAATCCCCTAGTTCCTAAACTTCCATTCATAATAGAATACAAGAAGCTCAGTTTCTGTGGTCTCCTTCCAAGAATGCAAGTTGATTATCTCAAATGTCTCTCTTTGCCTCCAGAGAGACTTTTTGCTCCTGGCTGCAATTCTACCACAGTCTTGTCCTCTATTCATGGAGCTACTCACAGAGATGCCTAATCACCCATCAGTCCTCATCTGGAAGCTTATTTCTTTAATAATACTGATCCCAATGCTTTTCAACCTGGTATTATATCCTTTGACACCCAAACTTTATTTTTTATTTATTTATTTATTTTGATTTGTCAATCCCTTACAAGATTTATGAATACATATTTACGAATAGTTATGAATACATGAAATGGGTACATATAAGAAAAATAAAAGAAACAATAGGATAGGGACAGTAGGCACGTTGCTGCGCTTATGCACGCCCCCTACAGACCTCTTAGGAAAGGGGTGAGGTCAATAATAGACAGTCTAAGGTTAAAGTTTTTGGGGTTTGGGGAAGAAACCACAGAGTCAGGTAGAGTATTCCAGACATTGACCACTCTGTTGCTGAAGTCGTATTTCCTGCAATCAAGTTTGGTGTGATTAACCTTGAGTTTGTATCTATTGTGTGCTCTTATGTTGTTATGGTTGAAGCTGAAGTATTCATTGACAGGTAAGTCATTGCAATGTATGATTTTATATACCATACTTAGATCAGACCGAAGACAGCATAATTCAAGGTTTTCTAGGTCTAGAATTTCAAGTCTGGTGGCATAAGGTATTCTACAACGAATAGAGGAGTGAACTCTTCTGGTGAAATATTTCTGTTTAAACCCATATTGATTTTGTGGCATTAATAGAGACGTGATTTGTTGTAGCCCTCTTTTTGGTTCAATGTTGGGAATTACATCTCTTAGGAAATCCTAATCTGTACAAACCTCGTATGTTCCCTTCCCCATTATGGATTACTCTTTTAATTTCTACTCTCCTGTTTTTATTTTATCACTAGAGAAAAGCCTATGAGATGTTTCTACATCCACCAGCAGAGTTCTTAAGGTCATGGGAGCCACTGGAGTATTTCCCAATATCTAGGTTGTCATCTTTTAGGAAGAAGATGCAAATAGTCCAGGCTTTAAAACTATGATATAACCAGAGATCATGTTAGGAACATTTTGCTGCAACTTTTAGAAACTCAGGGGTATTACTTTTTTTTCATTAAATGAATGAGAAAAGTTATACAAAGTGAAGATAATGGATTGAACATAATCCAAACAAAATGAAAGGCTTTCTAAAATGCTAAATTCTTGGACGTTGAAAATGAGACTAGAAGTTGGGAAAGGTTTATGACAATTACTTAATAGAAAGAAGAGTGGAAGGCACAATTGTTTGTTTCTTGTCAATTTTTTCTGTGTTTCTTATTTTCTATCTTTGGTCTTGTTTATTTTATTGTATTGAAAGTTTCTAATAAAAACTTAAAATGCTAATTTCACATCTTTGTTTAAAGCCATTTTCATATTTGAATCATACTTTCATTTGAAGAATTGTGAACTTTGTGGATATCACTTTCCTTCTCTTTCCTAATAGCACTTTGACAGTACTAACAAAAGCTTAAAATCTTTGGCTGGTATTTATCATGAACTGCTTGCAAATGTGGAAATTCCAAAGCAATGGTTTTAGAATTGACATTTTCCTATTTATTTAAACAATGCAGGTTGGTAGTGGTGGTGGAAGAGTGAAGAACAAATAGAGCCAATAGCCAGGAAAGGACAAATTAGCCTTTGAAAGATTAAAATGAATTGACTTAAGTTACTGGTTCAATACCCCTTTCCTACTTCTAATCAACACTCACTCCAAGTAGAGTTTTCCTTCAAAAATTGTTTTTCAAACATGAAAACTTTAAAATATGTGGTCTTTAACTCTCGAAATTCCCCAGCCAGCTGGCTTGGAAAAAATTCTAAACATAATTTCTTTGATTCAGGTAATATGGAAGACTATGTTTATTCTAGTCTGGTAGGTGAAGTGTCTACATTAGGGGGAGGAGGTCAGGAATGCCTAGATCATATCAGACTCCTCTAACTGTGTTGCCTAACTGCAGCCCATCAACTTCAATAAAAGCATTGTGTGTTCTGAAGCATCCATAGCAAGGATGTGCCTTGCTGTGTTATTTTGGAAAGCCATATAGTCATTTATTTTCATCGCCCATTGTTGGAAACCTTCCTTAACCCTTCATGTTTTTCATGGAAGAGTAGAGCTTATAAAATTTTGATGTTCTTTGAAAGGAGATGTTGCTGTAACGTGAATGTAAAACATATTTATTTCATGCAGGACATCTGCTTAGATAAAGCTTGTCTTTTTTTAAAAAGGTAACCTTATCTAAAGCATAGTCTCCAGCTTTGCTGGCCAGTGGAGTTTAGCTACTTTCCTGTATGTAATACGTGGATATATGGTAATCTTCCATCTGGACATTAACTTTATGATTCTAATTTTTTTTCTGCAGCTTCCAGTTATGGGAGGAATATTTATGGACTCACCCAATGAGGAATTTAGCACAGAATATTCTTTGTTTAATTCATCTGCGAATGTCTACACTGCTGCCTCAGTGCCAAACCAGCCAGAAGAGACATCTCGTTCTTCAAATGATGCCATTTTGTTATGGATTGCAATTATAGCCACAATTGGGAACATTGTAGTTGTTGGAGTTGTGTATGCATTTACATTCTGAGAGATAAAGAAGAAAACTCAGGGAGACAAGAGTTCCTAAAAGCAGATGTATGAGTATGTATGTAACATTATGTGCCCATACCTATATAAAATGTAAATCTTTATACATATTGGTAGGTAGATGTAATTTCTTATCTAAGGTCCCAATTAACAGCAAGTGGCAAACAAAATCACCAAAATACCCTTTACAAAAGAGACTTTTGTAAATTATGTGGAGATGAAACATAATTTACGTCCTAGCCAATTAAATAATGGATCTAACATGAAAGGTCAATATATATAAATGGAAAAACAGATTTTTTTTCATCAAGGGCTCTATTGTGAATCTATAGGTTATCTAAATAACCTTTGGATTAAACATTGGATACATCTTTTTTCTGATATTTTTTGTGTGTAAGCCCCCAGTTGTTACATTCTGTAGCAGTGCAATTGTATTGCTCTCTAAAAACACAGAGCAAATGAAATTTCAATTTATTTTGAAATCTGCTAGGGAAAAATGGTCAGGGTATTTCCTCTTAAGTAGCGCAGAGCCTCACAGTTGAAATCTACATTATTCACAGAAATTTCACAGATGTAGGCCAAATTTAATTTTTCAAAGCTTTCTCTGTGGGAGAAAAAAAATTGTGAGGAGTCCTAAAAGTATCCACATATCTGAGTTTGAAAACAGCCCTAGGAGTTAGAAGTCCTCATTTTGGGGAAGGCATGGATTAAGAATCTTTTCTTTCAAGAGTGTTATAGTTTTTAAATGGTTGGAAACCAAACTACTGAATTTGAACTATCCATTTGGAATAGGCTTGGAAAAAAGAAATTTAGAGTTAACCAATTGCAACTCCAAAGTTATCTTAACTCGAGCTTATGGTGCAAATTAGGGTGCACCAATCTTTCTTAAGACTAAGAACCTTATTGGAAGTATTCTAAAACTGTATGCTATAAAATCTGTTCTCCTTTTGCCAATTTTATGGAGATGAATTTTAAAATAGATATTTTGATCTTTTTAAGAAACTTTTTAATCAACATATTTATGTGTAATTTTTGGTTTCCTTTATAACATAACGGATCTTTTTTGGTTATCTAATATATTTATATTCTGTTTTTTCTCCAGAAATTTAAGAAAACTCCTTTTCCAAGTTTTTACTACAACCACAGCCCTGAGAAATAAGTTAACTAAGAACTTTTAACTGGGGTGCTAAGAATGATTAGCTTAAGGTTATTGAAGAAGGACTTGAATCTGATTCTAATCCAATCTCTAAACCATCATATGACATTAGCTGTCATCATATGATGTGAGATACCAAATTTTTCTTCTTTGCCTTCATATTATCCCATATAAATAGCTGACAAATAGTCATTGTCCATTAAAATTGTGTAAAAGAGTTCAAAAAATGCTTTGTGATGTTCATTGATGCCTCCTTAAAGTGATGGGGCAATCTTCTTCTGTGAAAGTCTTGATCTAGTTGTTTCAAAGTTTTTCTTTCTACAAATTATTTCAGCAAGCACATTCTGGTAGCCATCAATGAGAACATTCATGAACTCTGCTCTTTCTTCCGATGGGCCATTTCTTTTTTAATTGATACTGGACTAGATAGTTCTTTAAATAGATGATGATCCTCCAAAAATAGGCTTGCAGTCATCATGATTACTCCATTTTTTCGAGGGATTTCAACATCTGGATATTTCTGCATGCAAAATGAATTTCCCCAATTTTTTCACTTCACTTCACTTTTAAATGAAGAGTAAATTTAATTTTACATTCCCTAATGATTTCAAGAACATTTCCATCTTCATGAGTACATGGACTAGATAACCATGCCCTTTCTAGTAGCTCTATAAAATGTCTACAGTTCTACTATATCTTACAATGCAGGCCTAATGACCAAATGACCACGGGGATGCTGGAATGATCATAAATGTGAAAAATAGTCATAAGTCACTTTTTTCAGTGCAATTGTAACCTCGGACAGTCACTAAATGAATAACTTGAGAACTATCTGTACTTTCTTTTTTTCTTTCAAAGTTTGAAATATCCTCTGTGGATAAAGAAAAGACTAGAATTTTTACTAGAAGACTAGCATAGAATTGACAATATCTTAGAAAGGGGAATAAAAAGTATTTTTTTTTCTTTTGAAAATTTTATTTGGGTTTTCACAAAAACAAAATACACATAAAACATCTTTTTTTGAAAAAAGCATGGTCCCAGGTTATCACTTCTTCATACAGACACAAAACTCAATTACATGCTCATTTTTATATTCTATTCCATATCTTATTACTGTTTTATATTTTCTACATAGTTTTTCCCCTCTTAATTTTCTCAACTTTATTTTAATTATCTCATCTCAATTCAAATCATTATATTTATACTTTTGTCTGTCCTGTTTCAATTTCATATTATCTTTTCTGATTAAACAAATTTTTCCCTGTAGTTACCAATTGGAGCATGACACCTTTATATCTTTTAATTTTATCCATTCAAACTCTTATTTAAGATTCAATGTATACCTTTAAAATTATAGCATTCAATATAATACATAACTTCCAATTGAATTCTGCTTGGTACATTCTTAAAATACACACTATATTCTTAAAAAGAATATATATGTGTGTGTGTGTGTGTGTAAAACACACGTTCCATTCCATTCCAATTCAATTCTATCATTAATATTCATTAAAATCTTAACATCTTTAACATTTCTTTTCAATTAAATATCATACTTCCTTGGGAACACTTATAAACTTTCCATAGTTAATTTTTTTTTTCCATATTTCTCACTTATATTTTTATAAATCATTAATAATAATTAAAATGTTCCCATTTAATTCTCTCATTCACTTTAATTCATTTATTTATTAACAAACATTTCACTACATTACAGTAAATACTTTATCCATCATTTTAGTCATATTTTCTAAATTTATTTCTGTTTGTAATATAACAATGTTATCTTATGTACCTTTGCAGAATCCCTTTTGCAATTAAATTTTCACCCATTATCTCTAAACAAGCTTATAGTTACAATTCTTATATCTTTTCCCTCTTTCTCTATTTCTGGTTTCTGCCTTTTACAACCTCTTTTCCTTACCTTCTTCCCCTTCTCCCTCCCCTTTTTACCCCCTCGTCTCTCTACTTCTAACTCTCTCATCTGTAATCCCCTCTTCTGTTGCTTTCTAATATTATACTTATCTTTCAAATTGTTCTTCTTTTTGGTTGTTTTTCTGGTCTTAAACCTTTCACTCTCTTTCCCCCCTTTCCTTTCCGCCCCCACTTAAAATTATTTGATCATTAAAGATGGCTTCTTCTTTATCCCAAACTTCTTGTTCTGCAAGCGTTTCTTGTTGTTTCTCATAGTTCCAGATCTCCATTTCTAAGAATTGAAATACGAAGCCAAAAGAACCTCTCCCTTCTTGTACAAAGTTCCATTTTCAGTTCTTCTAAGAGTGATACCATTTGAAGACTTTTAAACAACCACCCAGTTAATTTTAGTCATCTAGATGCAAAAATCACCAAATAATCCAAGGCTGTTTCTTCTTGCTTCTTTTTTCCACTTTCTCTTCCTGGGTTTCTATTATTTTGTTGTCAAGTTTCAGTTAAAATGTATCTTTGAGGAATCTTGTTAAAATTTCACTGTAGGTTCCTTTTAGTTATAGTTTCATTCCTTAGTTCTAGGCAGTCTCCTCCATTTTTCCAGATCCTGCCCTTTTATTCTTTTTTTTCTCCTTTCCTGCTTTTAAAAACTTTTAAATATCCAGAAATCTTTATTAACCCTTTGACTTTTATTTTCAGCTTAGATGCCTATTAATGTCAAAGTGGATTTTTTTTTTTCAATTTCTTGCTTAAGTCTCTTGGCTGTCAGTATAAGGAAGGGAAGAAAAAAAAAACCTAATCCTTTCCCTTCTCTCTCTCCTTCGCAGCTTCAAAATCTTCTTTGGGAACAATGTTGTTTAATTTAAATTCCAGGGTACCTTACGTTGTTGCTTTTTTGGTTTAAGCCAGTTGACTGGGTTAATTTCTCTCCTTATCTTCCTCCTGCACATTCTTTTCTGGTTCAGTTCTTCTTTGAGGTGGCCATTTCTGACCACCGCTGCAACCGCCTTCGGGAAAGGGAGTAATGGCCAGTTGGGGGAGAGAGATGCAGCTCTCCTTGACCCTGCTGGCAGTCTCCCCCTTCTTCACCACCTCTACGGGGTGGCTTAGCCCCAAAACCAGCCGGCTCGGGGCGCTCTGGCGGCGAGCACAGATCGAAACCGCGCACGATCGCGGATTTCAGTCTCTCACCGAAGAGACTCAAACTGGAAGCCGGGAATAAAAAGTAATCTTGTGGAACATAGCAATAGCACTTAGACTTATATACCACTTTATAGTGCTTTACAGTCCTCTCAAAGCAGTTTACAGAGTCAGCATATTGCCCCCAATAATTTGGGTCCTCATTTTACCCACCTCGGAAGGATGGAAAGCTGAGTCAACCTTGAGCTTGGTGAGATTTGATCTGCCAAATCACAGACAACCAGCAGTCAGCAGCCTGCAGTACTGCATTCTAACCATGGCTCATAAACATGTGCAATTATCCTGGAAAACAAGGTTCCATCTCCACATGGTCTCATGAATTGCTGGTTCTCGTTATTCTGTGAATGCTAGTTGCTCCTCCAAAAATGTTTGAATCCAAGATATTTGTGGAAGAGAGTAGAAACTTTCTTACCTTTTTTGTTCCTGACCACCCAGGTTCTTCCAAAGCATTGCACTTTGAGAGTCATCAGTTGAGCTAGACTGGGTGAATTGAGGCAGAGGAGGAAATATGTATATCCAGGAAGTTTCCTGATTAAAAAAATGAAAGTTTAACAAGACTTTTTTCTTGAAAAATCCAAGCTGACCTGGTAATTACCACAGGTCAGGGTTTTTTAATAAATATATAATTGTTCATAATTCTATAGTACATAATAGAAAGATGACAGCATATTAGAAATAACTATTTGTAATGTACTTTACTGTGAGGAAACCAGATTGTTACTGCAATTATGTGATTGTATCCCTTGAGTCAATTATTGTTCAAGAAAGACACATTTTTTAATATGAATCATAGTGATGAGACTGCTGTCATTTCTAATTCTCACCGAACTATGGAGATGAAAGGGATGCCATCTTTTGTAATCCCTAGCTCAATGTAAGAATCTTTCTACTAACAATATCCAAATAAATAGTCATTTAACTTTTGCTTAAATACCTCTAGTAAGGAATAGTCCATCATTTCTTAACACAATCTGTTTAGTGTCTGCAATGAAGAAGCTTAACTCAAATCCTCTACCCTGCATTAATTCCAGTTCTGTTCTCTACATCTTTGGACAGATACCATTTTTCATAAACATTTTTAAATCATGGTGTCCCCTTGTGCATTAAGATTGTAATCAGTAAAAGTGCATTCTTTCTTGAGCTGAGTTTGACATCAGGTGGCTTGATGGGCATATCTTTGTATTTTTTGGCAACAACTCAGAAGTAGTTTTGCCCTTGCCAGCTGAAGCTAGGTTACTGCCTTCTTCAGACATTCCTGGTAACAATTACAAGCTTAAATCTTTTTATAAACGAAGTGAATTCATTTTAAATAGAAGGGAAAATGTCATACATTATGTTGGAAACCTCTGTAATATAAATGAGAAACATTTGTTTTGATAACTGTGAACAGGTGGTATGTGATGTAATAAACTGTTGCTGCTTTGCATTTTCTAATCCATCTTGACAACAACTTTAGAATCAAAGCTGTTTATAAAGATGCATCTCGTATACAAAGTTGCAACGTTCTATGTTAACAATTTTGATGTAAATTTATAATGTGGGTAGTTCTGTAGTAGATGGATAGATCATTTATTTATACTAAAGCTATTTTGCAAGACTGTGTGTATTCTCTCTTGCTGTTCGTTTGCAATCTGGTGGTAATCGTTCACATGTTTATGAAGCTTTGCACAACATGCCACTTTTTTGCAAAACATACCCTCCCTGCTTTTCTTAAGTATTTTAAGGCAACAGCCGTTCAGACAAATAGAGTAATCCTAAAATTTATACTGTAGCGTGCTTCAAAATAAAAATTCTGACAGTGGTTTTGTTAGAAACCTGGTATTTTCATAGGACCAGTGTTAAATACTGTACTTTGCCCTTAATAATTTTTTAAGAATGTCCATAAGAAATAAGCGACTGGGTACTGAAACAGTCATTTAAAAATTTAATAAGCTTTACACCGAGGTACTATATTTAATTAAAATGATATATCTCAAAGTTCCATCTAATTGGAGCATTGCACTGCCATTGTCAAATAAGCCCATCATGAGTTTATCTGCACTGCACTGACAATTGCACTGCCATTGTCAAGTATAAGCCCAACAACAGGACCAAATCAGTCTCCTTACATTTGCCTTATTACTGATCTGGAGGTAAAGCAAATAGGAGAATATCCATGAATAAATCACAGGAAGGAAGGAAAATAAGTCCAAATAAGTCCTGGTATGTATAGTTGACTTGCTAACATAATGTAACACAAGCGTCAGGCTTCCCAGGTTAACTTGGAAGAGGTTTCTAACATTCATTTTATCTGAGGAAAAGATTATTTGATTGTGTAGAGTTTCCTGTGGCATCTTTAAGACACAACTTCAATTCCCAGAATTCCCCAGCCAGCATGACTGGCTGGGAAATTCTGGAAGCTGAAGTCCATGTTTCTTAAAGTTCCCATGGTTGAGAAAGCCTAGTATAAGAGAATTCTGTTCTCTTTAACTAAGACACTTTGTTTTAAACCTGTCTGATTCAAAGACTGAGAATTGAATGATCAAAACTGAAAATGACGGTCAACAGTTATGTTCTAGCCTAAACATGTCTTAGCTCAGGTAAACTGTATGCTTGCATGACTCTAGGAAAAAGATGTGTGAAGCTACAGAACCAAGTAAAGATGAAGTTTACATATTGATAATTAGCAGAATAATAAATAAGTGATAGATTATCTTAATTGATAAGATTATGATAAACTCTTAATCTTTGATGAAATACTTTATACTGTATATTCTTGCTTTACAAGAATATACTTCCTTATACTAGTTGGTTCTTTTGGAAACACCATCGATTATACATTTTTTTTCCTTCTATAAATTGGTCTACTGATACTTTTATTCCTGTAAGATACTCTTGTTAGATAGGGGTTCTGAATAGGGGAGAAAAATCCAGAAGTTTTCTTTCTACTTGGGTTTTGCAAAACAACTTGTATATTTATGACCAAGTTAAGCAAATGGTACTACAATGTTCCTTATTTATAATCTTCACTATTGATGTAATTATTGTTATTGACTGGGAAGGTTGCAGATGCTTTTGTTAAATAGATAACTTGTGTTTTAAAAGAACCTGATATTAAAGTAATGTTTGTAAATGTTAATACTTTCCATTTATCATGAAAAAGATTGGTTATTGGAAAACATTGCCATTTTTTTCACATCCCAATGTGGGCACAATTGACAAATGACTGTCTGATCTTAGTTTGAAATGCAATGAGCAGGGGATGAAAAGTGTTGCCCCATCCCCAAATAATCCTCTACAAACTGTGCAGCAAAGAAAGAAAGAAGTTCTACTCGGTTTCATCTCTAATCACTTTTGTCTCAGCTGCTACCTTTAGGGCTTGGTGCCATGAAGAAGAATCAGGCAAGGATCACCCCAGTAAGGAAATAGACTCTCAGCCTTTCAAAAACATTATTAAGCTGACAAAAATAAATCAACATAGCTCTCAAATGTTGCTGATCTGGGAACACTGAGCTTTGTAGAAGATTTCAGATCAGCACGAAATGTTATGAAAGCCCTCTAGGTTTTAAACACAGCCAAGCTCCTATCTTGAAACCTGAATAATTAGTGACAAAGGTAATTTTCACCTGCAAAGAAAAAGGAATTCTTATAAAAGATTTAATGTTACAGTCAAATGAAGAATTGCCTGTTCTCAAGAGAAGTCCAGCTTTCTTTAAAGGCAAAAGCCACTTTTGTGCTTTAACATTTCTCCAAAACACAGTGGGCACGGTGTCAAATACTGAAATGGGTTTAAGTTAATACAATTATTTATGTCTTTCCATTTCTATCACGTTGCAAATTACAATACAGAGACAACTTTCAGGAGCTCTGAAGATCCCAATCAAGGCTATCATGGAGAAAATATTTTTGCCTTTGTTATAGTGATTTATCAAATGCAAACTGACTGGGAAAAGACCCAAATATAAAAGCTACTCTGGAAATATGCAGCAAAATGGCAAAAAGTCTTCAGAATAACAATATTGGAACTAGCCAAAATCTATACTTGTCATCATTCTTCTTTCAACAGAAGAACAGTTTAGTTCAGGATGGAGATTATTATCTAAGCCCAGATAACTTAAGTTATGGAATGTGCACGTTATGATTTGGCAATGTACAAACTGTCTTCGAAGGAAATGTTTTCTCATGAATCCTGTATCTCCCACACGAACAGAAAAATACTTCTCATATTGTTATGGATCCAGAGAAGAATTTATTTAACTGGTTTATCTATTGAATTTATCTAGCTTGCCCCAAATCTATTGAAAGGGATTTGGGGCAAGCCAGATTTTTCACATCAGTACATATAAATGTAGCACTTAATATTATGGAGATCTTTGAAAGAAATAATGAACTATAAGGGGAAATAATTTAACGAAATTGGGTTTATGCAGTGTCATTCATTCTACCTCTTCATAACTTGATATCCTTTCAAACTCTTCTGTGACCAAGTCCACATTCTACTTCATGTGTTGCCTTTTGTTCTTTAAGCTTCTCACTGCTACCCTTTTCAGGATCTCATTAATTTCATTCTACATAACTTTCTCAGTCTGTCTCTTATCAGATCCCAAAAATTGAGAAAGACACATAGTGATTCTTCCAAGCATATTTCTTTATTATTCCACATTTATAGACAAAGTCTTGCCAAACTAGTACTCTTATCTAAATCAAGCATATATTCTGAGAACTACTAGGGTGGGGCTGTCTTCACTCTCTTTCTATCACACAAACTGTCTGAACTGAGTTGCCTCTTATTCCTGTGGAATGAACCCCCTCAGTGCTGGGAATCCAGCCTTCAATCATATATGACCCATTCATTCTTCACGTACTTCTTCACTGTAATTCAGTTTCTATGACCAAATGCATTGTTGCATTTATTTCACATTCATTCACATACTCACCATCTATTCATTCTTATGACTCCAATCTTTCTTTGTTTTACTACCCACTATTCTTATATTGTATTCCACTTAAATCCAGCCGTAGGTTCTATATCCTATACCATGTCCATCCGCAGAAAAAATATCAACTGAAAAAAATTAATTGGCTTCTCCCAACTTCAAGCTTCTCCAAGACATTTTTGGAAAGATTCAAGTATTTGTAAGAGACAAAATGAATGAGGATTTTCATCATCTGAGCAGAAATTTCTTGCACAATCTTGTATAGAATGTTGCATTTGAATAGATGGAATTTGAATAAAAGCTTTGCCAAAAATGATGATGGAATCCTCAGTAATCCCCTGTTTATTCATAACATCCGAGAAATACTACGTCAAATATGGAAATGTCAGGATTCTTAATGCAAGTCTTGACTTTAGTGATCAATCTTCAAAATTCCATAAAGCAATTTGTCTCAGCATTAAAAGCTAATCTTGCGGAGTGTTGATTTAAGTGGTTTATATATATAGTCATCCATTTCACAGCAACGATTATAAGTGATGAAGGGAATATAAAAATCAAGTAAAACCAGATTGGAGACCAGTGCGATGGCAGATGTTCTTGAAGAACATCCAGAAGCTCTATGAACTGTGGAGTGGTGGCCTAACAATTGTGCAGATAGTTGCTTTAGCTAGATTTCTTTTCATGGGCAACCAACAATAAACTACTCAGAAGTAACTCCTTGTATCATTTTTGATTCCTTGGGCCTGACAAAACTTGCAGCTTCCAAATGTTTTTCAAGGACAATGCCACGTGTGGAACCAATTCAGAAATCCAAACTGCTACTCATTGCAGTTGATGAACACAAGCAGTGAAGTGAAAGAGTAAGTTTAATTATGAATGAAAGGACTACAAACTATGTCAGAAAGAATAAATTGGTGTCACCTAGGTGGGTTTGGATGCAGAAGGAAATAGGAAGCTTTAGTTGGTAATAGCTGCATATTACGCTCCATTTAACAGTGATTAGGAAGAACCAGATATTTAGGAGGAAAGAGAGTGCGATGTTCTGAACTAAGTGATTTGAGAAAAAGATTTGTTCTGCTAGACAACATCATGAAATAGATATGAATGCGATGAACGTGTACAGAAACTGATTGGGGTATTTGGAGACCCAAGAATGAATTGGAATGGTGACTAGTAATTATCTATTTAGAAAGATTTGTTTCAGTTACATGGCTAAAACAAAAGATTATTCATAAAGAAATGAATAAATATCAAAAATATTTTGATTCAATTATTTATGAAGCAAGGTTGATAAAATTAGTGAAGGTAGAAGAGTGGTGAGAGATTTCTGATGGTCCAGAACAAAGAAATATAAAAAATTTCTAAGAGATCAAAAAATAACGGGCTTAAACTTTGAGGATGCATATTTCTTTGAACGTAAGAAAAAAAATCTATATATGGAGCTTTTAACAGTAGAATAGACTGCCTTCAATACTAATCGTATCTTCTTTGCTGGAGGTATTTAAATGAAGTATGGATAAGTACCTGCAAGGGATGCCATTGTAGTACAATCCTGCATTGGGGAGGGAGGTAGAGCAGATGATCTTCATGGTGTGTAAATGTGACATATCTCTATGTGTTTACATTAATTTGCACATTTTACAAATGTTTACACATTTATACATTTTACAAATGTATTTACACATTTACACATATCTCCCCCCAAAAAACATTTTACAAATGTGTTTACACTTTTACATGTATGCAAAAAAAGACAAAAAAGCTAAGAAAGAAACAAAAAAAGCAGAACATATCCTTTCCAGGAACCTAAGATAAGCAGAAATTAATACCAGACAAACAAGTAGAAAATACCCTAATCAAGAAACTACCTCCACCAACACTAGCAAGGCAAGCTAGCGCGTATAAATGGAGCAAATCCCATATTCGCTAGCACTGATTATGTTATCATCTAATTACATAAAGAAACACCTGTAAGCAAACAACCAAGCTCAGAGAGCATCAAGAACTTTGCAGTTCAATCATGAGCTACATATATCTTCTGCTGGTTCCCTTCACTTTCTCTGTTAGTAAGAAAACAAGCTTGCCTTTGCAGAAGGCATAATTTGGGACCTCTTCAGCCAAAAAGACAAACGTTGCACATATTTTGCAGATCGTAGTGATGTATCCCTCATTTTCTACGTTGCTTGGAGCCCTTCCTGCCAGCTCTTCTCCCTAGTCAAAACTTCCATGCAAACCTTCCCTGTTTGTTTGCTCTGATTGCAAACTACCAGAAGATGCCATTCTGGGTGAAGAAAGAAAATATGGAGGAAAGAGCAAAGGAAAAAAAAGTGCCTCCACTTTGGTTTCCAAACTCCCATTTACTATGCTTCTGATAAACTTGTGGAAATGGCTAATGGGAATAAGGTCTAAACACCTAAATTTTGGGCTCCATCCAGTAAGACTTTTCTAGTGTGCTATAGCCCGTTGTTCTAATGAATCTTCCTCAGTATTAAATTTATTTTTGTTCCTCATTTTCCTTTGAGGTACAATTCCCGCCACCCTAGCAAAACAAAATATGCATTTCTAATAAAGCATTAAGGGCAGAAGATGAAAGTGAACTTGAAATAAACTTCCAATTTCTTACCAAGAGACTTCTAATCTCTCACTTCATAAAACAAGCAGAAATAATGCTAAACCCCTTCTAAAAATATCTCTGTCTTCTGTGCAATAGTTTTTACTCCTTCTGTTTTCCATTAGATACTTCCAATCATCAAACCAATGAAATCTCTTTTTTTCTAATTTTGATTGATACCATAAGGTCATTGCAAAGCATTTCCAACAGCATCAATTTAGTCAGCAGTGTTTTCAGTGCCAGGTTAGTATCAGCCCGTGTCACAATGGTAAGATTAAAATGTCCACCCTTCCCCGCCCAAAAAGCCTCCAGCAAAGTGAGCAGAACTGTGGAAACCGTGCTAATGACATTGCAGCCTGATATATTATCATATCTCAGCCTTCTTCCTACGTTGTTATAGCAACACGTACTATTTGTGCAAAATTTCTAGGGATATGACTCACTGCCTCAGTGTCCTACTTTGCTGGTGTCCTTACTCTATTCCACAGGGCTGGTTTGCAATTCTAGCAGTTGACTTCAGGACATGATTCTGACAACATTAAGAGAGAATGGCAGCAGGAGGGGGGAGGGAGGGAGAGGAAGAGATTTCTGAAGAACCCCACTGGTTGTTATTCAGGAACATCTATATTTTCTGCATTTTCACTTATTTTAGATTCAGGATCAAGTAGGGTTACTTTCTGTTGATGAAGGGTCAATATAAAAATATATTGGGTTTGCATAAGGTAAAGGTAAACATTCCCCTTGTACATACATGCTACTCATTTCCTGGTCTAGGGGGCGGTGCTCATCTCTGTTACAAAGCTGAAGAGCCAGCGCTGTCCGAAGATGTCTCCATGGTCATGTGGCTGACATGACTAAATGCCAAAGGCACACGGAACACTGTTACCTTCCCACCAAAGTGGTCCCTATTTTTTACTTGCATTTTTACATGCTTTCAAACTGCTAGGTTGGCAGGTGTTGGGACATGTAACAGGAGCTCACTTCATTACACAGCACTAAGGTTTCAAACCGCTGAAGTGCCAACCTTTCTGATCGACAAGTTCAGTGTCTCAGCCACTAAGCCACCGCGTCCCTTGTGTTTGCATACGAACAAGTTTTTAAAAAAGGAAATAAAAATAAAGAAATCTGTCCTAATAATCATGGTGTTTTTATACTACACATACTAAACACAGAATTACATGCATCCTCCATTCCTTTCACCACATACAAGGAATCTTAAGTAGGCTGTGGTTCTCCACATATTTTTTTCCTGCTACTTGCTCCCCCAAGCAACCTGAATGTGGCAGCTTCTATTCTTGCCATATCAGAGCTGATAAACTGCGGTGTGAGCTATGAATGAGAAAAGGGACAGCAGATCTGATAAAAAGTCCAAGAAGCAGAGCTGAGAAATAATCAGCAATATTTAGTAATGCTACTGAAAGCTGTAGGATACCTGGAATCACCCTAAAGAAATGTCTTTTTACCACAGCATTTCTGTCTTATTTACAAACCTTGAAAAGCAAGGTTTTCAATCCTAAAAGGAAAAAATGTATTATGATAGATAGATGATAGATAGATAGATAGATAGATAGATAGATAGATAGATAGATAGATAGAT
>NW_020769397.1:2507468-2521036 GCF_900518735.1 Pseudonaja textilis | reverse complement strand
GATAGATAGATAGATAGATAGATAGATAGATAGATAGATAGATAGATTTAATTCTTTATTGGCCAAGTATGACTGGACACACAAGGAATATGTCTTGGTGCAAATGGTCTCAGTGTACATAAAAGAAAATATACATTTGTCAAGAATCATAAGGTATAACAATTATAGTCATAGGGTACAATAAGCAATCAAATCATACTAGGAAAAATAGATCGCAAGGATACAAGGAACAAAGTAACAGTCATACAGTCACAAATGGGAGGGGGTGGGTGGTAAGGAGTGATGATCAACAGTAATAATAGTGCAGATCTTGTAAATAGTTGAACAGTGTTGAGCGAATTATTTGCTTAGCAGAGTGATGGCTTTCAGGAAAAAACTTCTTGTGTCTAGTTGTTCTGGAGTGCAGTGCTCTATAGCATCATTTTGAGGGAAGGAGTTGAAACAGTTTATGTCTGGAATGTGAGGGATCTGTAAATATTTTCACAGCCCCCTTTTTGACTCATGCAATATACAGCTCCTTGATGTAAGGCAGCTGGGTAGTAATTGTTTTTTCTGCAGTCCTGATTATCCTCTGAAGTCTGTGTCTGTCCTGTTGGGTTGCAAAACCATACCAGACATCCCTAATTGTCACCCCTGATATAGCAGGTTTAAGGATGATAATACATTTTTTTCTCTTTAGGATTGAACTCTACTAGAGAAAAGTTCCCTGAGGATGAGCTCCAGCATCCGTCCAAAAGTTCAGAAGACCAAATCTCTGATCTCAGTGACCAAATCAGATTAGATCCCACAATATTATCCTGGAACACATATAGTTGCCTCTATTTGCAGCAGGTTTAATTTAAGAGTTAAACATATTTCACTAGCCATGACTAGATAGTGCCCCACTAACTATTTTAAAAGACCATGACCACACTTTCATCTTATTCCCTGTCCATCGCAAAGGCAGTTTAAATGCTCTGTAACTCTTTTACTTTTAAAATGCATGTTATCTTTTTTTCTCAGCACAACTTTTCCAATGGGCATGATCAAGGATGTCGTTAAAAAACACTGTAATCCGAAGCATTAAAATAAAATAACATGTTTCCCCCAAAATAAGACCTATCCAAAAATAAGCCCTAGCTTGATTTTTTTTTACACATGCACCCAATATAAGCTCTACCCCCCAAATAAGCCCTAGTTAAGACCCCACCCATTCTGTTGTACCTTGTTCCATGGGATGGGGCACAGGTAAAAATCAAGCGAGGGTGAGGATGGGATGGGGTGGGGGTTGATCTGCCTCTCTTTAGACAGTTGCAGCTAGGCCTCACACACCCTGACACCTACCTCGCCTTGTTGGCCCACTTCTTCTGCAGCTGCTTGCCGCGGCTTGTTCACATTGCCCCAGCTTCCATTTTGCCATCAGAGACCTTCAGGAAAGGCCTCTGCAGCTGAGAAATGGGCTGTGGATTGACATGCACGGCGCCCTTCCAGCCTCATTTCGCCATCAGAGGCCTTCCAGAAAAGCCTCTGATGGCAAAACAGAAGCCAGTGGATACCACACACATCAATCCGCAGCTCGTTTCTCAGCTGTAGTGGCCTTTCCTGAAAGCCACTGATGGTGAAACAGAGGTCAGGGTGAGCAATGGCAAATGGCCACCGAACAAGTGGGCTGGCAGCGGGCTCCTGCTGGGTGTGGCTGTTGGTGCTGCCGCTGTCAGGTGACTCAGTGGAAGTCATCCCCCCCAAATAAGACCTGGTGGGTTTTTTTGGTGGCAAAATAATATAAAACCCGGTCTTATTTTCAGGGAAACAGGGTGAAACTGTTTAAAAACATGAAAGTGGACTTGCCAGTAGCCGGAAGAAACAATGTTATAAAAATGAGACAATGTTGCAAGATGATGATGATGTCTCACTTAGGCAATTTAATAGATGGATCTTTCAGGGCAACCTGAAGGACTAAACCCTCTGCCATATGGACACAAGCAGAGATGTTCCATCCACATCTCCTCCCAATGATTTCCTGGGAGGAAGGGGAAATGTAGAAGAGGTTCCATCAATCACTTCCTTGTTTGACATTAAAGCTCTAAAGATTGCAGTGCACCATCCATATCATTTCTGCTTTCCATTTGAATCATTATTTAGTTCAGGCGCAAGATGAAATGAGAGCATCAGGAGCTAATATTCATGTGAAACAACATCGTTCTTCGTTTTTGTGTATCTGTTTGTACTGATCCTGGAAGGCAAGTTTGTTCTGCATCCTTAAGCTATCTTTCTGGCCTGAGATACAGTGCAGAATGTTGTCTCATTGCCAGGTAAAGTAAGATTCAAATGCCACTTCAGAGTGTTAATGTAACCCCCATATGTTTGGATCAGTGGTGGGATTCCAATTTTTTCACTACCAGTTCTGTGGGCGTGGCTTGGTGGGCGTGGCAGGGGAAGGACACTGTAAAATCTCCAGTCAGAGGTGGTATTTGCTGGTTCTCTGAACTACTGAAAATTTCTGCTACTGGTTCTCCAGAACTGGTCAGAACTTGCTGAATACCACCTCTGGTTTGGATCTTGTGTCTGAATCTGTGAATCCTAGATGGGTTTGTAATGAATCCTCTGTGGGTTAGCTCAGCAGCAGAGATCCAGAACTGGCCACAGCTCAACATGCAAGTCATGTGAGAGAAACTGGGGTAGCGGTGCAGGAAATGAATTACAAGAGCCTGACTGCAAGCAATCCTGACTTGACACACCACCAACACTTCGCTGGAATGCCTTAGAGTTAGAGTTAACATTTTCTAATTTGCTCTCTTTCACTTCAATATACTATCACGGTTTCCACGTTCTGTAACTCCCTCAGGGCAGCATGTGGTGTTGTTCTACAACAACATTCTAAGTAATTTGTTCAGTTTACTGAAAAAGGGAAGTGTCTTTAGTATTATTACTGTGCCATCATCACGATGCTTTGATCCTAAGCAATGAAAGTATGGGGAAGAAAACCATTAATACCTAACAAAATCTAGTCTCTTGATAGCTAAACTTCAATATTAAAAATGATTCTCTCTCTCTCTCTCTCTCTCTCTCTCTCTCTCTCTCTCTCTCTCTCTCTCCCCCTCCCCCCCTCTCTCAATGTGAGAATTTTCAGACAACAAAATATGTTGCTCAGATGTTAAGCAACTGTGGGTAAGAAGCAGATCTCCTAAACCGAACTGTCTAGGGGCATGCATTCTAAAAATAAAAATTAGAAATGTTTGAGGCAAAGAAGAAAGGTATAAGATTTAAAGGGAAAAAAAACAATAACACAAATTTTGTATGTAATTTGGTATGCAATTCATGTGGGCCAAAGACCAGACAAGGGCATTCTTTCATCATTAAAATATCAGACTAAATTATTCATTTTTCTTCTGAACCATGGTTTATTCTATGCACACAACTGAAAGTGCGGAATAAGGTTTCGGTGGAAAAGACTGTATTATAATTATTTGTTTCATTTTTCTGAGGATAGAAAGTGGCAGATGGAGTTAGTTTTTATACTGAAGACAGGATCTAATTTCTTTTAGGATGAAAGCATTCATTAGCCTGATGAAAGTTTAGGAATAAGAATCTTAAGGAGCCTAATAATAGCCAAGCCAATGGAATCGTTGATATGCACACTCATCCATATCTATGCATTAGTAAAAGGGTTGTTTCTGCATTCTTTATGTCTTTGTTAAGTGGTCTGTTCATTGTCCTGAATGGCAAACTCCCTTTTGACTTTCTAATACAGCTCTTTTCTCATCCAAAAATAAGTAGAATGAATAAAATAACAGAATGAAAAAATGTTACATCTTTGTAGCTTCACAAGTTCTCGGTTTGCTATCCCTTTTTTGTCCCTGAATATTACCGCACACTATGATATTGAGAGTCTAATAATTATATTTCTGTAGGACATGGAAGCTACCTCTGGAAAAGGTGGCCTGAATTATCTTCCAGACTGGGACTGCAGAGCTTCCTCTGTGTCCACAGATAAATGGCACAACAGTGGATAAGGACTACTACATACTTTATAGACAAATATTCATCACTTTTGCCTTTTTCCTTTAACCCATAGCTGTTACAAGGACACTCCTATACTTTAGGTTGTAGTCTTTATTTGGTTCAGGGCTAATTAATGTGATGCATGCATGTACAGGTAGTCCTCAGCTTACATTTGAGCCCAAAATTGATATTGCTAAGTGAGACAGTTGTTAAGTGAATTTTGCCCCATTATTAGAATGTTTAGAATAGCAGAGTTGGAAGGGATCTTGGAGGTCTTCTAGTCCAACCCCCTGCTTAGGCAGGAAACCCTACACCACTTCAGACAAATGGCTATCCAATATTTTCTTTAAAACTTTCAGTGTTGGCGCATTCACAACTTCTGGAGGCAAGTTGTTCCACTGATTAATTGTTCTCACTGTCAGGAAATTGCTCCTTAGTTCTAGGTTGCTTCTGTCCTTGACTAGTTTCCTTTCTTTGCTTCTTGTTCTCCCTTCAGGTCCTTTGGAAAATGGGTTGACTCCCTCCTCTTTGTGGCAGCCCCTGAGATATTAGAACACTACTATCACCCCTAGTCCTTCTTTTCATTAGACTAAACATCCCCAGCTCCGCAACCATTCTTTATGCAACCTTTCTTGCCACCATTGTTAAGTGAATCATTGCAGTTGTTAAATTAGTAACACAGTTGTTTAGTGACTCTGGTTTCCCCATTGAGTTTGCTTGTCAGAAGGTCATAAAAGGTGATCATGTCACTGCAACCGCCATAAATATGAGTCAGTTGCCAAGCATCTGAATTTTGATCACGTGACCATGGAGATGCTGCAATGGTCATGTGAAAACCAATCAGAAGTCACTTTTTTTTCCAATGCCATTGTAATTAACTGTCACTAAACAAACTCTGGTAAGTCAAAGGCTATCTGCTTAATTGAGTATACATTACAAAGAAAGAAGCCTGATGCAATAGCCTAGATATTCTAAAGCAGGGGTGTCAAACTCAATGCCTGTGGGTCAGATCTGACCAATGGGGTGCTTAGATCTGGCCTGCGGGACCACCGTGGAAACAGTGAAAGACCAGCCCGCAGTGCCTCTGCCAGCAAAAATGGAGGTCATGGCCCTCCCAAGCTCCATTTTCACTGGCAGAGTGCAGGAAGAGGCTGTTGCAGCTGAAAATAGAGCCTTGGTGCCCCATACACAGTTGACGTTGAGCTGGCCATGCCCACCCGGCCCCCCAAGGTCAAACACAACCCTGATGAAGTTTGAAATCCCTGTTCTAAAGATAGATTGCTAATGTAGGACAGTGTTTTACACTAGCCAGAGTTGCTTCTTGTGACATGGGTGGGCATATAAATGTGATTAATACATAAATAAATCATTGCCAATGTCAACCATTGACTTGTCCTATACATTCAGACAAGCAAACCAATGAATTGATTAAAAAAGCTGTTTCTTAGAATGGTTAGCATTAGCTACAGCTATCTGCTTATAAATGGGAAGCTGTTCTATGCACTAAACTTTAATTTTAGAGAGGCACAGCAAATCTACGTACACAAATCCACAATATTGTGCATTTCAGCAATAAGAATGATCTTCTTGTATGAAGCTATTTTTGCATCTTGTGTGACATTATTTATTCTGGCTGGTGATGCTTTGGCTCTCCTCACTCACTGGTCTAATCGCATGCTAGCTGATCCTTTTAACTGGAGTTTGTTTGAACCTCGGTTTTCTTTTGAGAAATAGTTGCTATTCCACCAAACTTTGATCCCTCTCATTTCTTAAATTATGGTGGAAGCATTTAAGAATCACCCGGAAAAGACTCAATTATTTCTGCTCATGAAAAATTAGAAACTCCCTGGTTTCTATGAGATTAAAATAATTTCAGAAGGTGCTAAAAGAACCAGAACATGTAATACTTCCCTTTTACAAGGAAATCTTACTTTAGCAGACATTAAATACACTGCTCAAAAAAATAAAGGGAACACAAAAATAAGACGTCCTAGATCTGAATGAATGAAATATTCTTATTAAATACTTTGTTCATTGCATAGTTGAATGTGCTCACAACAAAATCACACAAAAATTATCAATGGAAATCAAATTTAGCAACCCATGGAGGTCTGGATTTGGAGTTACACTCAAAATTAAAGTGGAAAAAAACACTACAGGCTGATCCAACTTTGATGTAATGTCCTTAAAACAAGTCAAAATGAGGTTCAATAGTGTGTGTGGCCTCCACGTGCCTGTATGACCTCGCCACAACACCTGGGCATGCTCCTGATGAGGTGGCGGATGGTCTCCTGAGGGATCTCCTCCCACACCTAAACTAAAGCATCCCCCAACTCCTGGACAGTCTGTGGTGCAACGTGGCATTGGTGGATGGAGCGAGACATGTGTCCCAGATGTGCTCAATTGGATTCAGGTCTGGGGAACAGGTGGGCCAAACCATAGCATCAATGCCTTCATCTTGCAGGAACTGCTGACATACTCCAGCCACATGAGGTGTAGCATTGTCTTGCATTAGGAGGAATCCAGGGCCAATTGCACCAGCATATGGTCTCACAAGGGGTCTGAGGATCTCATCTCAGTACCTAATGGCAGTCAGGCTACCTCTGGCAAGCACATGGAGGGCTGTGCAGCCCCCTAAAGAAATGCCACCCCACACCATTACTGACCCACTGCCAAACCGGTCATGCTGGAGGATGTTGCAGGTAGCAGAACATTCTCCACAGCATCTCCAGACCCTGTCACGTCTGTCACATGGGCTCAGTGTGAACCTGCTTTCATCTGTGAAAAGCACAGGGTGCCAGTGGCGAATTTGCCAATCTTGATGTTCTCTGGCAAATGCCAAACGTCCTGTATGGTTTTGGGCTGTAAGCACAACGTCCACCTGTGGATGTCGGGCCCTCATACCATCCTCATGGAGTCTATTTCTGACCATTTGAGCAGCCACAGGCACATTTGTGGCCCACTGGAGGTCATTTTGCAGGGCTCTGGCAGTGCTCCTCCTGTCACTCCTTGCACAAAGGCGGAGGCAGCGGTCCTGATGATGGGTTGTTGCCCTCCTACAGCCTCCTCCACATCTCCTGATGTACTGGCCTGTCTCCTGGTAGCGCCTCCGTGCTCTGGACACTACGCTGACAGACACAGCAAACCTTCTTGCCACAGCTCGCATTGATGTGCCATCCTGGATGAGCTGCACTACCTGAGCCACTTGTGTGGGTTATAGACTCCAACTCATGCTACCACTAGAGTGACAGCACCGCCAGCATTCAAAATTGAACAAACCATCAGCCAGAAAGCATAGGAACTGAGAAGTGGTCTGTGGTCACCACCTGCAGAACCACTCCTTTATTGCTAACTGCCTATGCTGTCCACCTGTTGTCTATTCTATTTGCACAACAGCATGTGAAATTGATTGTCAATCAGTGTTGCTACCTAAGTGGACAGTTTGGTTTCACAGAAGTGTGATTGACTTGGAGTTACATTGTGTTGTTTGTTCCCTGTTGAGGTTATTCCCTGTTAGGAGAATGAGCGTATATAGAGAGATGTATTTGAGAGCAGTGTTGAATAATACACACACAGCACACAGATACACTGTACAGTAAATGTAGGTGTTTACTTCCAGAAACGTTTAAGCAAAGTTCAGAATAGGCAGTCCAAAGTCATTCACAGGTAAATCAGTCAGTTTTCAATCCAGGGATAATCCAATAACAAAGTCCAGTGTCAAAAACATACTTACAGTATCATACTTACATTAAATCCAGGAATAGCAGTCAGTTGTGAGGAACGGCAATACTCTCTAACAGAATGAAACAGAGACTCACTGAGACTTCTTCTGAGACTAAGACTAAACAACCCAGGTTTCTGGGTCCATCTTATGGCCGTTTAAGAAACCACACCCAATTACACTTTTTGCATTTTCTTAAAGATGCAGTATTAAAATGTCTATCCTGGTTTATATATTTCCAACCCAAATAGCTGTTAGGAGACTCATATTCCTAACATTCCCTTTATTTTTTTGAGCATTGTATAATAGACAAACATCCATCTGCACATTCCCATGAAATAACAGAGGAAAACATCTGTTGCATCCAAACAATCCAGGCAAGGCAAATAAATTTAGATTAACTTTATCTTAATTTTATGACATCCATTTTATTATACCAGTATGTGTGTAATGACATTAAGCAAATGATGTAAATTGGTACAAATGCTGGACTTTTTTTTTTATTTAGAAGACATTTGGGAATAACAAATGTTCCTTTTGCATAAACAAGCCATTAATGTAAGGTTACTTGTATTGATTGTTTTGCACTTCTGTTTATTCCTCCAAGAATTTTAGACAGAAAAGCAAAGGTAAATAATTATTGGCTTTCTCAATAACAAGGAGATGGAAGATAGATATGCTGAGGGCCAGCAGATCATTAAATCATCTACCACCCTTTCATTTAACTTTAATTATTACTGAAAATCCCTGATGAAGATTTCTGTTGCTTGTGTTCCTTAGTCATGCCAATTCGGTAGACTCAGAAGTAGCTACTTATTTTTATAGCACTCAAGGACTCTTGGTTGTGTATTGCCAACTTCTCTGATTCTGTTTCATTTACTGTAGAAGACATTTGGTCTTCCTGTTTCTTTTTTCTTTTTCCTTGTTTCCTATCACTTTCCTGGTTTAAACTAATTTTTCCAGGCACTGGTCAAATTCCCTCAGGTAGATCTTAAGAATGGTCATCACAATATTATACCAACTAATCTGAAACGAAGAATCTCTATTTAATTGTTTCTTTCTCTCAAGTTCTCCAACTACAAGTCTTTCTCTGCAAATATGTTAACCCCCAATTCCAGTACAGGGTTCTTCTGAAAATATCAACATTGAGTGTTTCTGGGATTGTTTGGGATCCAAAGATATTTTGGGAAGTAAAAATTATTTATTTATATATTTGTTTATTTATATCAATTTATATAGCTGCCCATCTTGCTAAATATGACTTTGGGCAATGAAAAAAAAATTAAAACAATGTGTTAATAGGGCAATAAACTTAACAAGCATAAAATAGCCACCAAGAAAACCATGCAACCAACATATATGGGTTCAATTCCCCTCCTGAATTCCACCTTCAGGAAAACAACCAAGGACTTTCTAAAAAGCTAACAGGGTTGGGGCCAATCTAACCTCAGGTGGTATGGCCATCATGACAAAAAAAATTGCTTCCTGGATCCTGTTAGATAATGTTCAATAATCATCAGGATCTGTACCATGTTCCTTCTGCTATACTTGATGGGATAAGTAGGAACAATTGGAGGATTGTTCCTTAAATACACTGGCACTATGCCATGCTTTACATCCCAGACAGAAAAGATAAATTGTTTGCTAATACATTCCCTTTAAATACTGGAATAATTCCTATTATTTTGGCTAAAAACTCTCAGTTTGAAGACCAAAATGCTGTTGCCCTACATCTTGCCTTAGGAAGGACGAAATACAAGAGTCACATAACAATTTATATTGCATTATTTACTAAGTGTCTGTTTCTATTTGTCCATGCAGAATAAATAGAATGTGGCAGCAGATATTACCATTTATTCCTAGCAAGTAGAACTCTTTGGGCAGCCTTCAGATATTTACCTGACAGTTACTGCCTTCATCTTCAATGGTGCTTGCTTCCTAATAAATTTTCTGCATCCAGGCAGAAAATTCATACACTTATTTTTTTTATGCCAGGAGGAAGAAACACAACATAAAAACCTTCTATACATCAGGGAAAAACAATCTGGGCCTCAAGGGCTACAGATAGACCCAGAGCTTCGGGAAGTGTGTGTGTGTGTGTGTGTGTGTGTGTGTGTGTGTGTGTGTGTGTAGAGCCCTCCAATCACAACTGATAAAACCTGACAATGTGATTTATTTCTATGTGGAGGTAGAATATACCCTGTAATTTAGCAGTTCTCAGAAAAAAAGAAAGAGGAAAGGATTTACTCCTATCCTACTGATATTGATGGTCTTTTATCTGTATATTTTCCTTCTTGACTTTATGAATATAGGAGCAACACTGGACTTCCTCCGATCACCTAGCAGATGACACCATCCTTTCTCAAAAATATTACATAAGGTTGTATTGAACCATCTTTAGTACTCTAGATAAGACTTGAGGATAAGAGTTCAAATCTTTTGAAGATTTAAGTTAGGGCAATAGAAGAAAGGGATAACAGAGAATGTGGTGGCTGGATGGAGTCACTGAAGCAGTAGGTGTGAGCTTAAATAGACTCCAGAAGATGGTAGAGGACAGGAAGGCCTGGAGGAACATTGTCCATGGGGTCACGATGGGTCAGACATGACTTCGCAACTAACAACAACAAACCAAGTTTCTAATAGCCTCAAGCTTCCGTAATTTCATTCTGCTCTTCACAAATGCAGGGAGATGGAGGGCTCACCATCGTGTAAGAACATACAAAGTCAAAATTAGAACAGTGTTGCTCAACTGATATTCTCTAGTAATACAACTTGTGTGTCAGCTTTAATATAAGACATTGTGCTTTCATCATCATATTCAATAGATGCAGAATGAAAGCTGGCCTTGCAACACATCCTATTCTGGGGTTAGAGACTTCCTCTCAACTATCTTCCCTTTGAAGACATGTTCCTCATTGATTTAACTAAAGATTAATCATATGTTTATTAGTTCTAATGAATGAGATAAATTTCCCCCTTAATGAAAACAAAGCAAGTTACTACAAATGTTGAAAAATTTACAAGTATAGTTCCAGTGGCACTTCCGTCGATGATGGATCAGAGACCACGATCATGCGTGGAATTACCGTACTAAGACTAAAAATACATTGTTTTAGACATGGGAAGATGTCACTGAGATACTTGGATCTGCAGATCAATATTGATAACAGACATCTGCTATTTTAAATGTGTTTCATTCTCCTGGTTTGTTCTGACATTGCATTTTAACCAATCTCCACTTAAGAGAATTGACAAAATAACTGTTGCTTGACTAACGCTCTTTAAAAGGGGGCTGAAATAAATCAGCTGCCATAAATACTTATGAAAGATCTGATTTGACTAGAAAATTATTGTATATTTTTTTAAAAAAATATCGATATTCATGTTCAACCATTTATTTTTTGTGATATTAAAATTAAGAGAAGAATATATTATGAATGTTTTTAAAGGATGGATTATTGGTATCTTAAGGGATTTTAAATATTCATATTATTCACTTAGAGCTTGCTGTACTGTATTATTAGCTCTGAACTAAACTAAGTCAGAAGTCATTTTTGTTATATATTTGTTTGATGTATTTTTAAATTTTTTTTAACTTGTCCTGTTATTCCTTTTCCTTTTTGACACTTTGTGTTCTTTGGTATTTTAATGTTTGCTTTTGAAATTTAATAAAAATATTTTTTAAAAAAAATACTTATGCAACAGGAGTGGGTGGTATTATTGGCAATATTACTGCCTTCTCCAGATTTCTTGAATTAGGAAGATAACCCTGGGAACAGATAAAACATGAATACTACTAACAGCACAGAAATAAATCAGAGTAAAAATGGGTTTACCATTCAATAAATATGAAAGCTTTTTCCATAGATATGCAACTGATGTCTAATAGAACTCAAAAAGTACACTTCAGGCAACAAATAATGTTAGCACGTTTAAGAATTGTTTTAAATTGTATTTATTTCAGTCCCAACACAGCCTTGCTTGCAATATAAAATCTCATACTTAGCCAGGTGTGTTACATGCCAATTTTAAAATTTTATTATATTTCTGGATCTTAATTGGTTCTACTTAAGGAACTGATTAATTGTTCTTAATTTATTTAATGTTTTATAATTTTATTATAGAAAGGTTTGTAGTTACTGGTTGTCTTTAACAACTGAGGCGTGGTGGCGCAGTGGTTAGAATGCAGTACAATTTGGCAATTTGAATCTCATCAGGCTCAAGACTGACTCAGCTTCCATCCTTCCGAGGTCAGTAAAATGAGGACCCGGACTGTTGGGGGCAATATGCTGACTCACTTAGAAAGGGCTGTAAAGCACTGTGAAGCTGTACTGCTGCTTTAATGGTCTTTTGAATTTGTTGCTTATTGTATGTCTTGGTGAAAGAAATGCAATATTATTACATTAGATAGGTAAAAAGTCTCTCTTGAGTTGAGCTTAATCCTTGACTGGTCCACATAGCAATAGTAGTTGCATTTAGATTTATATATCACCCTACAGCACTTTACAAAACTCTCTGGGCAGTTTACAATGTAGAAACTTTATTTGCATATTGCGCCCAATAATCCAGATCCTCATTTTACCAACCTTGGAAGGATGAAAGGCTGAGTCAACCTTGAGCTCCTTCAGGATCAAACTCCATATAGTTTTCTTGGCAGCATGATTTCTTCTGAAATTTTTAAATATTATTATTATTTTCAATTGAGCTAATAATCCTAAGATTTCTCAGTGATCACTCCTCCAAGTACTAACAAGGCCCATCTACGCTATATAGCTCTTCAAGTGCAGCTTCAGGACCAAACAACCATCCATCCTCGACCATTCACATTTAGTTTTCCAGCATCCAAATGTGTTCTTTGCTTCAAAGCAACTGTATTTTGAATGAGAAACCAACTCATGAAATAGATACCTTCACCATATAATATCAATTCAACTTTAAGCAAATCTATCTTAAATAATTTTGTCTGTGCCACTGTCAAGTTGCATGTGCTTGTTGGTGTGGAATGAATATCACTTTCACTTAGAAAACAAAAATCAAGTGTACAAGAGAGGCACTTAGCTTGGCAAACTGACAATAAATAAAAAATGTGGTGCAACTGCAAAATAGGGAAATGCAAGTTGCTACTCCTTAGAATACACTTAAAGGGGATTAAGGTGGGCCTTGTTGGTTCTTGGAGGAGCAATCACTGGGAAACTTTAGGATCATTAGCTCAATTGAAAAATAAGAATAATTTTTTAAAATGCCACAAGAAATCATACTGCCAAGAAAACTATAATGGAGTTCGATTCTAACGAGCCTCAGGTTGACTCAGCCTTCCATCCTTTTGAGGTCAGTAAAATGAGGACCTGGATTGTTGGGTGGAATATGTAAATAAGGCTTCTATATTGCAAATTTCCCAGAGAGCGCTTTAAAGTGCTATGGGGTGATATATAAGTTTAAACACTACTGCTATTGCAAGTCAAAAATTAAACTCAACTCAAGAGAGTCTTTTACCTATCTAATGTATTAATGTTGAATTTCTTTCAGCAAGGCACATAATAAGCAACAAATTAAAAACACTAAAACAGCAGTATGTTGAAGACAACCAGTAATTACAACCTTTCCACAATACAATTATAAAATAATACATAAATTAATAAAAATTCAAGGAGTCTGTAAGGTCAACAGTGATGAACAGGGCACTGGAAACTAAGTCCTAGGGATGAAGCACTGAAAGAAGGTTTATTTTTCAAAAAGGGAGTATATGAAAGAATTCATTAAATATTCCTCCTTGTGTTTCCAATCACACTTGGCCAATAAAGAATTCTATTCTATTCTATTCTATTCTATTCTATTCTATTCTATTCTATTCTATTCTATTCTATTC
>NW_020769397.1:2464125-2484856 GCF_900518735.1 Pseudonaja textilis | reverse complement strand
GTTGCACTCATGCTCTGGTTCAGCCTCTCATTGCTCAAACTTAACACATAGCATTGGTTGGTGTGGTCACAAAAGGTATTTAAAGGAGGCCTGTGATGAAGAAAAAAATTATGAACCACTGTTCCAATGACTTACTTCCTCTACTCCCAATACTGGCAGAGCAAACATAGGCATATCAACTGAAAAGCAGGCTTCATTAAATTAACAGGGAGTATTTGGAGGAGGAGATCTAACATAAATCACCAACATAAAACTCCTCTTCTAGAGCATCATGTGGCCCTAGAAAGACTGGGACATGGTCTCCTGGGCTCTTCCAAAAGTTTGTTTCCCAACATACTTTCGGAATGGCCCCTGTAAAATGGACTTCCCAGTCTTCTCCTGTTCAGGCACTCCAAGAGGATTCCATAATTGAAGTAGTAGACTAAAAGAGAGAAGACTATATACTACCAAAACTCTCATCATGGCCTTTACCTGGGCAAAGTACTTCATCAGAGCGGCAGCAATTTTAGAACAAAGGTACCTCAAATTGGCTAACTTACACAATGCATCCTAAATCCAGGATGTATAACTCTGGAGGGAGTGAAAGTTGTGACTGCTTCAGTGCTATAGGCCAAGGTTCTCCAACCTTGTCAACTTTAAGACTTGTGGACTTCAACTCCCAATGGGAGTTGACAAGATTGACAAAGTTGACAAGGTTGGAGACCCCTGCTATAGGCTGCTCTGCTGCAGTTATGTGATTGATGACAATTTCCCTTTACTTATTCCCCCATTCAGCAGTAGCCAGGGAAGGGAAGGGAAGGGAAGGGAATTCCTGATGCTGTCAGTTTCAACCCCCCCAAAAAAAATTCAATGGGGAAGCTGACAGGAAGTCAGAAGTCATTCCTCCTCCTACTGCTTTTTTGCCCATCTGTTATCATTCTGTTTCTCTTTCTGAACCAAGGTATCTACCTCAAATGGACTAACTTATAGAATGCATCCAAACTTTGGGGCCCATAACTCCAGTGAAATTGAAACGTGGCACATTTTATGAAATATTTTATGGCATAAAAATATTATAAAACAGTCCATGTCCTAATGCAAACATTCTCTATGCTGTTTTATCATACAGATGTGATAAAACATTTCCTGTGCTGATATTTGACTGTGCTATGTAGTACAATATGGACTATTTTAAAGGAAGATCTCTGAATGTATCCCACCTTTTCTAGTGAAAGTAGTACATCAGAAGTTCCACTGAAGGCACTGAGGAATCTGGTATGGTAATATGGATTACAGGTTGCACAATAAAAATTAACAAGAAAATGCTTCTTTTATTCAGTTCTTGCCAATGTAACCAAGGATTTTATCTTCTCATGGCAGTGCTCAAACCTGAATGATATCTATCCTGATAATTTATTATTATTCAGAAATATTCTGAGTTGTCAGACCAATTTGTCATAATTTTCTGCTGCAAGAGAATTTTATAGTATGCCTGAGTCTAAACATTTCTTAAGTCATAATATGTACTAGATATTATTTACCTATAGCTTATTTTTTATTAATCTGTCTGATCCTCTAGACCTTGTAATCTCTAGAAAAAACTTCATGAACAGATTCAAATGGTAACACACACTTTAAATTATTAAAGCAAATATGCACATTATATACAGAATATGTTAAGTTTGGTCGGTGGGTCCCATAAGAACGAGGCTTGAGTAGTGAACAAACAGCTCTTTACTTAACAGGAAGAATTCTGAGACAAAAACCCTAGCGCACGGCAGCTCTTCTTATAGAGCTGGTCACGGCTAGGCAGCCAATGACGGTTCTTTGAGTTTGCCGCTCTTGGTTTTAGCCAATCGCGGCAAACCCTATACGAGCCAATCAGGGGTGTTTAAGATGTCCAATCACGGTCCGGCTTTTCTGGACCAATAGGAATGCAGGTCTTCAAGTCGGCTAATATGGAACAGAATAGATTAGAATTAAGAAGCAATAGCCTCTTGAAGAGTTTCCCTAGCTTTGCATGATTTCACAGATTGGAACTGAGGATGCCTTATTTTAAATGTTGCATATCCTTCTTTACATCCCAATATCATAATTTTCATTGTGTTTTGAGTTGTACAGTTTTGCCTGTTTGGCATCAAACTCTATGAAATTGCTCTCTATATTATCTATCTATATGTATCTGCTTATCTATATGTAACTGCTTTTTAACCAATTTTCCAGCACATCTTTCTTTTGAAGAATCTCTTCATTCATAAAACAATTGCATAGTCTTTATATATATTGCAAATAAGATGCTTCTTATATTTTCACCACCTGTAGTTCAAAGAAAATTTCAGCCATCTCATACAAAAGGCATTTCCTAATATTTCTTCTCCTCCTCCAATAATTAATAAAATTATTTTTCATAACTGTTTTGCCTGGGTGAAATTTGACAGTCCCATTCTTTCTTGCTGTTTATTTTTTTAGTTCACGCCTGTCATACCTGCTCATACTGGAGATCTGGAAAATCCCACTAGCTTCTTATTCATCCTATCACAATATTAGGCTTGTGCTTCTTGAATGCATGTTTATCACTTTAATACTTCCTTGGAATTTTTACCATTTAAAGATAATGCTCCAATGTCTTCTACCCTACTCTTGATTTCTCTAGTTTGATTAACTTTACCCTAGAAGTTACTACAATCATGAAATGCTGTACAGAGAGATATGGGAGTCAGCTTCATTATTAAGAACATTGTGTTTGTGATAGAAGCAATTTTACTTGGAGTAAACCATGTGAATCAACTAATTTTGGGCAAAAGGAACATCAAAATTTGCAAAGGGACTGTTTCATATCATATTATTATCCACATTTGTTCAAACTGTGCAGCATATAAAATTTCACAATCAAAAATGTACTTGCAGTTTTGTAATAATTCACAGAACTACATCTTTCTATTTTGTTTCCATGCGATACAATTTGTTGGCAGTTGTCCTGGGAAGAGTGGGAAGAAGGTCAAAGAATGTTAGTGAGACAAGATATTCTGAAACCTTTCCTTTTTTTTCCCTTCTGCTTTTTCTTCGAGTTATAATGTTTTCTACCGTTTCTATAGTGCTGTTCCTGCAAATGTGTGGCCTCTTTTTTAATGTGGAATATTTGCAGTAATTATGATGAGCTGTTTCTTTCCACATCAGTCAAATGCCTTCTAATGATTAACACTTTATAAGTGTAAAAAACTTGAGGGCTTCAAAGATTCCATATTTGGCAATGCAGACTCAAAGAATACATAATGCTAAAACAATTTCTAGTCATAGATAATTTTTTTTCCTTCTGTTTTTATGCTAGATGCTCCAAAATTAATATTTTTAAAAATAAATGTTATCACAAATATTGTATGGTGCCATGGTGTATCACAAATATTGTATGGTGCCATTTGGCAAGCTAGTGAATGTACATTTGATTTGTGTTTCCCAAGGAAGTAAGGCAGTTGTCAAGATATAAAATGCCGCATTAAAAACGGATTTTAATTGAGGGGGAAATATTCCTGTTCTGTAGGAGCAGCATTCAATAAGCTTATCAGGAGTGCACACTGCTTTTGATATGAATCCACAAAAATGCCACAAAGAGCATGACTATATCCTCTGCCTGCCACTCTTTAAAACAACTGGATCTTTTCCCAGATTTGCAAGCTCTGAGGCACTTTTGGGGAAAGTACAGTCTCTGAAAGCATTGCACAGCTCTAAAACATATTTCCATTGATATCTTACATATATTCTTAGTCACCCATTTCAGACAGTGTATAAATTCCATCATAGGCATACACCAAGTGATTAGGGCTATGATATCATTATTTGGTTGTAGCTCTCTCTTGTCGTCATCAGTCATAGCCAACATTCAGTCATAGCCGACATGTCCGACCCTCAGCCCTTCTATCGATCAGCACTCTCCATGCATTGTTTTCCTGATCTTAAGGTGCAGCCCAAATTCTTCACTTTCATCTTTGACTCTCAGGATTACTCACCCCAGATCCTCCTTGCTTGCCATGAATAAATGTTGTGCATCATCTGTGTATTGGAGGTTGTTGATGTTCCTACCATTGATCTCTGTACTTCACACTTAATGTGTCTCTCCTTATTGCATGAAACTGCAATTAAAAGCAAAGTGGCAGCAATAGGTTAAAAAGATTGAGCTGCATAGCAATACCTTATTTGAGCATTCTGTATACTGTATGTGAAGAGTTGAAATCAAAAAGGTCCTAATGTTGCTTCTTCACTCCAATATTTCAGAGGATCTTTGATAGTGACGTTCCCATCAGGATCACGTTTTCTGGTCTTTCTTCACTCAGTTTTGGGCATGCGCTTCCCCTTATTTTTTCAGATTATATGCTTATATTTGTAGTGACAGGAAGAAAGAACAGAGGGGATCAAACTACATCCATTTGGGGGATAAGTGAAGGAATATTAGCTTTTTACTGACAGTTGTGTATTCTGGGTAAGGCACTAAGAATCTTTTGGCTATAGTGGAATTGAAATACAAAAAATAAACTGATAGAAATGAATAACATAATAAAATAAAGAGTAAGGTTAGCATCAAAATAACAAAAAGCACCTTCAAAACAACAATAAATGATAGGAGAGCCTTCAGGCAAAAAGGATTGGGTCAAACTTTAAAAAATTAACATCCTGGACCACGATGCGTAAAAGAAAAGCTTGTTGATGAATAATATTGGTAATAGGTTTTATTCTGCTATATTCATTAGGTATTGGTTCCAAAGATACCATCTGACTTTTGATGGATTGATCCTGTGCCATCATTTTCAAATCCTAATAACCATGATTCTCCATCACAATCAGTCCCTAGCCCCGTGATGGCGAACCTATGGCATGGGTGTCAGAAATGACACGCAGAGCCACTTCTGCCTGCACACAAGAGGTCGCCCAGAAGAGCCCCACTGTGCATGCGCGTACCCCCCCATCAGTCAGCTGATTGTCGGGTATCTGCTGTGCATTCACAGGGGAGACGAGCATGTGGGAGACATACGCACATGTGCAGAGGCATGCAGCATGTGGGAGGTTGCATGCTCATGTGCAGAGGTGTGCGGGGGGTTGCGTGAGCATACACAGGAAGTGGGGGGAGTCACACACTCATTGCATCATGAGTGCAGGCATGTGAGCATATACCAAGTGTGCACACGAACACACTTTGGGCACGCAACATGGAAAAGGTTAGTCATCCACCTTCCCTTCGCTAGACTGGCAAAAATGTTTAACTCAGACCCAAATGGTTGGAAATGTGGAAAAGAAAAAGACACTTATTTTCATACCTGGAAGTGAAAAAATATTGGAATGCAATTAGACAATGAGTAGAAGAAATCACGAATCAGAAAATTGAACTTAATCCAGAAATTTTTTTATTAGGTATAATAACACAAAAATGCAATAAAACAGATAGATATGTTACACATATTAACAGTTGCAAGGATTTCATACGCAAAACTCTGGAAGGAAAAAAGGGTTCCACCAGAAGGCATGGTTATAAAAAAAATAATAGATTGTATAGAGATGGACAGGCTAATGATGAAAATAAAAGACAGAGAAGATTCAATTTATTATAGGGCCTGCAATGCCTGGTATGAGTGATTTAGAAATAAAAAGAAAATAAAATGGCAATTAGGAAAAGAATGAGGGAATATGTAAATATGTAAATATACCGTGGAGAAGATTGATATGTAATGATAAAAGATATTGATTTATAGCAAGAGTAAGATGTAATGGTAAAGGAATAAGTAAATACATTTTCTGAAAAATGTGAGGAGATGCAAAAGATGTCGTGATGTTGATAACAATGCATAAAGTTTTATTTTATGTTTTTAAAATTTGAAAACTTAATAAAATTTATTTTTTTTAAAAAAAGGAAAAGGTTAGCCATCACTGCCCTAACCTGTTCCTTAACTCTCTCAACAGTGCGTTCATTGCCACTGTAACTGGGTCCATCTACCTGGCTACTAGTCATTCTCTTCATCTCTTTCCTTCCGCCTTTCCCAGCATTAGAACCTTTTCCCAAAGCTGGGTCTTCCATAACGTGTCCAAAGTTGGATAATTAGAGCCTAATTATTTGTGATTTGAGTGAGAACTCTGGGGTGAATCTTCCTACCTTGAGTAACATAAATCATTATTAAGCTGTATTGTAATACCAAACAGTATAACCAATTACATGGGATGTAAGGTGTCTGTCTATGAGTTTCAGGATGCAAAAGTTTGCCTTTGGGGAGCTGTAAAAATGATGTATCCCATAAAGCAAGGCTGGTGTAAGATTTCAGGATGCCAGCAGCATGCTGACGAACACCCAGGGGATTAGTATGGAAGACATTTGGAAACGTTTATTAAATACTGCATTATTTTAGAGCCACAGCACAGTGTCTGCTACAATTGCAAACGCCTTGTGTTAATGGACCTTGGCTGGATGTTAGTAAACAGTTAAAAATGCCCCTGAAAGGATGGGGGGGGGGGCGGGGAAGCAGCATCAAAACTAATAGCAGCAGATTACCACTTCATATGGTACTCTCAGTATGTCCTTCCATTTCAGACAATTAAATGTGGAAGCAAAATTGTGTGATGTACAGTTTTGCTGAAAGGATAGACAATCCCAAGTGTAATGGGAACTACTCTTGAAAAAAACCAGAGGCAGGGAACAGTCCCTGAAATATAAAATTTGGTACTATGTGTCATCAATATGGAAAATAGAGAACTGGAAAAGCACCCTGAATCTGAACCAGTAGTTTTAAATAATCTTCCTGACTATGCTATGAAATATGGTGGAACACATATCTAAATAAATGACAATTGGGGATGATCCAGTGGTTGTTTTACTCTCTAAAGCTAGCAAATTATACTAAGCCGTAAGGGTGGGATTCAAATGTCTTAACAATCGGTTCTGTGGGTGTGGCTAATTTGTGGGTGTGGCTTGGTGATCATGTGACTGGCTAGGCATGGCTTGTATGTAAAAATTATAAATATTTATGTAAATTTTGATTTCTTTTTATAATAAAAGAGCAACTTTTACCCAAAATCCAGCAAAACAGGCAGGCAAATTGAGCTGCTCACAGAATCACAGATTACTGAGATCTATCTTTCTGCAATCTGCTGTCTGAGTCTGCACTGAAAAATAGAAGCTAGGAAGGTTCAGCTCTGCTTTTAGATTAACTAGAAAGCAAGAAATCCGACAATTTTCTGCTTTCAAGCTACTCTAAATCTCCCAGCACAGCAGAACAGCTGATGCTTGGGGAGCGGGGGAGGAACAATGGCAACTTACCAAATGCAGGCAAGTTTGATGGTACACATGCCAGGTAAGAAGCCAGTGGGCGGGGAGGGGAGGGGCCGGACCAGCCAGTGGCGTGATTTGCCGGTTCTCCGAACTGGGCAGAATCATAACAATTGGTTCTTTGGGAACTGGTCCGACCAAGTGGAATCCCACCCCTGCTAAGCCACTGATCTTTTGCAACCAGACAAACCAAGATTATATAGGTCTTACACAGAATGTTAAGCAAAGATAATGTGAGCATACATATGCACCAGAATAAAGTCCCAAATGAGAAATAATTGTTTTACAACTAATACGGATATAACAAACACATTGGGTCTAGATTCAGCGATCCCCCTGCATTCAAAAGACAAAGGCCACTCTTTTGAAGACAACACAAACCATATTTTGGACAGAGAGGATTGTTGGTTTGAAAGAGTGGTCAAAGAGGCCATCTATGTCAAAATTGAGCAGCCCTCTCTCAACACAGGGGGAGGGATATGACATCATATATCTCCAATCTGCAAAACAGTCCTTTTAACAGTTCCAAGAAGGTTCCAGATCCATTTTCACCACTCAGGTGACCCTGATGACACAGATAAACCTCCAGGTGATTTTAATGACCCACTAAAAGAATGCCAATGTCCAGCTGTCTGCAAGGAGTACAAATCCTTCCATTCCCCACCATTCAGTCAGAGCTGAAGAAGCTTCTTGGATGAGAAGTGAAACGTCTTCAAGAAAAACTAGAAAGTCCAGTTGCCTCTTGAAAAAAGCACTTTTGGGAAATCATGACCTGGATGACTGAGAATCCCCATAGACAATAAGGGTATTTGTTAACAAAAAGGAAGATATGGGCATCATTCAAAGCATGCTGACCAGAGGTGGTATTCAGCAGGTTCTGACCAGTTCTGGAGAACCGGTAGCGGAAATTTTGAGTAGTTCGGAGAACCGGCAAATACCACCTCTGACTGGAGATTTTACAGTATCCTTCCCCTGCCAGGCCCACCAAGCCACACACACAGAGCCAGTAGTAAAAAAAATTTGAACCCCACCACTGATGGTGACAATCCAAAATGCATAGCAGTTTCAATATATCAGAGATGGCAAGGTTCTATGTGTTATTCTAGCAAAGTGACCGTGTAATTTTCTGTGGAAGGAAGGATAGAGATAAGAAAGCAGCATGATGCATTCTTAAAACTTCAGCCTCTTCTAATGGCATAAATTCTTTGGTAAATTTCCTATTAAATTTATCTAGAAGAGACAGCATATTCCCACAGATATAAGATCCCGTACTTAGAAGAAATTCAACTGAAGGCATATAAGCAAACAGCATGGCAGGTACAAAAACAGAGTAGTATAATCAGTTAATTTTTTAACCGATTTCTCCACAAACCTTCAAGAATCAGGTGTTTATGCAGTTCGAGAAGGGGTTTAGGGTGGAATTGAAAGTTTTGAGACAAAAATGCTTAGATAGCCTCAGTCTGATAATCTTAATACAGGCCAACAAGAACTTGTTTGCCCAACCCCACCTTGGAAGTTTAGTCTTCCTTACAGCTTGATCGCCTTGTACTTAACATCTATATTACTCAATTTTATTACCCATCTTCCTTTTTCTATAGTGAAGCCATTACTTGGATTTGTTTATTTATCAAATTTAGAAATTTATCAAATTAGAAACCAACCAACATCCTCATGGAGAATGCTTCATTTGGAACTTCTAACTGGTTTATTGTGGTGGGGGAGAGTTCAAAAGTCCGATTTGATTCGCAATTAATGGGATGAGAACGCTGACATTTCCTCCCTGGTTTCTTTCATTTCCTCCTTGCCAGCCCAAAGTCATCAAGCTATCATTCTGCTAAGATAAAGGTTGCTTGATTCACTCAATACATGGTGCATATACAAACAGATGTTGAATAAGTATGGCAATAATTGAATCTCCCATCCCCACTCCTGTCCTTTTATTACCCACAGCCCCGGTAATATCCTAATGAAAGCAAATCTGCTTCCTATCTCTTCCTTTCCCTATGCCTATTGCTACATACAGGGTCATTTTATCTAAATGGGATTATGGAAGATGCTATTAATCTGCAACACCAGATGAGTAAAATTAACATAAACCTCGCCTGGGGATTACTGCTAATCCACTTGGTTTCCCTTCATTGCTATGGAAAATAAGAAAAGAAGGTTTCTCTTCTTACTGACCTTGGTCTTTACTGATATATATTTCAGAGCTTTTTCTTCTCTAAGCCATGTTCTGATCAGTAAAATATAACTAAACTTGGATCAAAGATAACCTATGTTCCAAAATAAGGGAGACTTCGGTAATGTGTGAATGTGCCTAGAAGTAATACATTAATAAGAACAGTAAGAGCTTCCTGATTCTTTTTTTCCCCAATAGAATGCAAGAGGGTTTACATAGGCATTTTACCTAACTTTATCCTCTCAACAATAACTTTAAAGACAGACTGGCTTGAAGAAGTGACTGTCCCCAAAATACCTGCATGATTTACAGTTAGCTGGCATTTGATTCTGCTTTTCCCTAATCCAATTTTGTCATTTAGCTTCCAGCACTGAATGAAGAAATATACAGCTTTGGATTTCGGGTAAGTCTGGAAAATAAGCCAGTTTCTTATTGCTAAAAAGCCACTTCCCTTCATCCTGGACAGAACTGCATTTGAATTTTTGTCTGACCCGATATATGGCAGCATCCTATATTCATTGGAAATGGAATCAAAGGTGTAGAAATATATGCAAAGAGGCAATTATACATCACTTTTATAAATCAATGAAGCACACTGCACTATATATTTTTGTTGTTATTTGGTAGGCAAACCCTGGCTCTGTCTTAGAAATAGGGAAAGGAAATCTAATATAACCTGCAAACTAGGCTGGCTCTGTTATTAAGCAAGTGAAGTGGTCACCTCAAATTAGATATCATGGGGGACAGCAGAAAAGTGCTTGAGGAGAAAACTACAGTACAGAATGCCTCCACAAGGAAACCTGGATTTTCCAAGGATGGATATGGAACATCTGTGCTTCACTAGCTGTATTGAATGCCAGTTTGCTTCCAGGTCCAATTCAAGGTATTGATTATGACCAGTGGTGGGATTCAATTTCTTTTACAACTGGTTCTGCGGGCATGGTTTGGTGGGAAGGATACTGTAAAATCTCCAGTCAAGGATGGTATTTGCTGGTTCTCTGAACTACTCAAAATTTCCACTACCAGTTCTCCAGAACTGGTCAGAACCTGCGGAATACCACTTGTGGTTATGACCTTTAAAGTCCTAAATGACATAGGGCCAGGTTACCATCTTCACCCCATTACATCAACCCAGTGGTGTGATTAAAATTTTTTTTACTACTGGTTCTGTGGGCGTGGCTTGGTGAGCGTGGCAGGGGAAGGATATTGTAAAATCTCCAGTCAAGGGCAGTATTTGCCGGTTCTTTGAACTACTCAAAATTTCCGCTACCTGTTCTCCATCAGGTAGGAGATATAGAAGCATAGCCAGACACACCAACAGGCTGAAGAGCATTCTTAGGTGGAGATTAGGTGGAGATTCTGTTTGCTCTGATTCTTAATTTCCAGAAAAAACAAAGTCATTTGATTCAGTTAAATATGTTGTTGGGAAAAAGTCAGCAGTCATTAAGCCAGTCAAAAATTGCTATTTGGAGGAGCATTATATCCTACCTGCCCCCCCCTCAAATACCATCATTTATTTTTTTATGAAATACATTTCTAAGGCACTGATAATTTTAAAAGGAAGAAACATCACACAATATCAAGAAAGATGAGTTACCCCGAGAGAAGAATATAAACCCTGTTTTCTTTACAACACTTAACTTAAAGGGCCCAACTACCATTTTACTCCAAAAACTAGAGAAAAAGGCAGGACTTGTGGTAGTTTGAATCTTCTGTTCAAAGGTTCTGACCAGTTCTGGAGAACCAGTAGTGGAAATTTTGAATAGTCTGGAGAACCGGCAAATACCACCTCTGACTGGAGATTTTACAGTATCCTTCCCCTCAGGGTTGCCAGATCGTAGCTTGGCTCTGCGGCCAAACCTCAGTTGGAAAGTTTGAGAAATCTTGCTTGTATATTTTTAAACAGAAACCAGAAGCTGATTTTGCTATCTGCATCATTTGGAAGGGAGACAAAGCCTTTACTGACCCCGCTTCCCTTTCAGGGTTGCCAGATCACAGCTTGGCTCTGCAGCCAAACTCAAGTCCAAATACGGCCAAATTATTTTCTCTCATGGCCAATTTTTTTTATGCAATGTAACATAAGGATATATTGTTTTTTGTTTTTTTAACTGTTTTTAAATAATCAAATCATAAAAAATAGTCTTTATTCGACAACGTGACGTGACGTCATGGGAATTTCTGCGTTTCTTTACTCACATCCAGGCTAGGCAGCTCACTTCAAATAACCGCTACTACCGTTTGGAAAGCTCAGGGCCAAATGCAACGATCCTGAGGAGGGGGGAGCTAGGGCATGAGGGTTTTTAGGGGGATTTCTCCCCCCCGATTGAAAAAATATGATCACTAAACAAATAAAATGACACAAAAATAGCAATTATATATTGATTATATATATGGTTTAGAGACTAGGCTAACGCTAAAGTAAGGCTTCCGCTTGCTAATATACATGCGCTGTGCACATACACATTACACATAGCTGCCTTACCATGCATGCAGAGTACACGTACAATGCGTTTAGCTAGCTTACATGTACCACAGGTGTATTCTCTCAGTCGCACATCCAGGATTTTCCGTGACGCCGCATGCCAGCTGGCGAGAAAACAATCCAATACTGAGATGTTTACATCCGGGTTAACATCCGCTTATATTACACAGCGCTGTTCACAGTCAGAAGGCTTCGGCCTGTGTATCGTGTCGTTTTTCAGAGGTTTTCAGACGATCTGACAGTCATTTTCATGCGAATATATTGTATTGAAAACTGGTATTCGGCCAAAATTTTGATTTGAACAGAGACATGATTTTTTTCAAGGCCAAACAGATTTCTATTTGGCCAGATTTCTTGAATTCAGCCCGAAAAACAGCCAGATGGAAACCCTGCTTCCCCTTCCCTAGCCACCAAGCCACGCCCACAGAACCAGTAGTAAAAAAATTTGAATCCCACCACTGCTTCTGTTCCAGAAGGCTGGTGCTGTGATAGAGAAGGCACATTCATGGGTACCACTAGAGGGCACTGCTTACTCAATGAGATCATGGCCAGAATCAATGGGAGATAGATGAGCCTTCAACTTATTAAGCTTTATGCCATGTAGGACTCTGTGTGTGATAACTATCATCATGAATTGCACCCAAAAGTAAACAATGCAGCTTGTGAATATGTAGGTATAATGACACTTACCCATAGCAGCTGACCATACCCTCCAACCAAACACAGACCAGACATAGGCACAAAACCTTCCAGTAAAGTATTATTTTCCCTCCTTCCACTCTAACCTCCAACCAACCTGTATAATTTTATGACCCCTGGTGTCCCATTATTACATACACTTCCTCCAGGTGCTACATTGTGACATAATCTCAAATTGTCATTAATGTTTATCAATTATATTACAAATGTACAGGCTGAACAGCGATAACTGCAGAGCAGAAGCAGACTATTTAATTGAAGTATTTAGAGGGCACCCAACTCAAACAATGTGACTCAAGGTACCATACAAAAAGGAAAGGAGTGGGGGAAATGACCAACTGGCAAAAAGAAAAAAGAAGGCAGCACAAACCATTTAAGCACACTGGGTTCATGAAATGTAAGCTACCTTCATATTTGCATCCAGAAAAAGGTGTTGTGTTCCTGAAATTATCAGTGTCTGGGGGTGATCTATATTTTATTCTCAGCTCCTCATCAAAAGCCCCACAATTTCATAAAGCCAAAAGCAGATGCTTAGAGAACACTAGAAGAGATGGGTGTAGAAACACAAATCAGTTTCATCTACTGTGGGAGGAGCTGTTTGCATTCGTTCCAGAAAAGCAACAGCAGCAGCACAAAGTGATTTATAAAAGGAGCTACAATTTGAGAGAACATCCAAAACTTGAAGCTTTTGCTGGAATAGGGTATGTACGGTACGTCTGTTATTCTTTGAGTAGCTTTTATTAAATGTAAAACTTTCTTAAATCTTTCTTACAATTGTTCCTCCTTTCTCCTCTTTAAAACTTTTTGCTGGTTCTCTAATCCCTAATTTTTATTGTTGAATACAATGATTACTGGCAATTAAATTATTTGTCCCAGCACAAACTTAAAAGACAAATAACAGATATATATGTGTGTGTATCTGGTTTTGACTATAGTGTGCTACAATAACTGCTTTCAAGGCAGATTAAAAGAACATAAGAAACATTGGACAGAAAAGTTCTGGAACACACCAAGGAGCAAGAGTGGATGCAGTGAGACTTAAACAAAAACAAAAAATAGAGAAGCTGTAAATTATAAATGAATGTTTCTTAACTTGGTGCTCTCCAGGTGGACTGAAATCAAGTGCTGTAATTTTCCTAGACAGTGTGATTGCTTTGTTCTGTATGTCCTTGAATATTCATTTTGCTTGGCTATTTTTAAGCACAACTGAATAAAATTGCCCTGATGGCTGGAGACTATGGGAAATACATTTTAACATGCTGGGACAACTATAAGCTGAGGAAAGTTGTTAAAATCTAAGTATTGCTTAATAAATCAACATTCTTTTTTGAGAGGAAAGGGTGGTAATGGAGCAAACAGTTGTAGAGTGGTTTTATTTATGTTGATGATAGTAAGCTTGCTGGTCAGAACCTCTATGCAGAGGTCAGGCCATCAGTCAAGATGACATTTACTTGTAAGCTGATGATCTTCTTAGTGTTTTGATTTTAAAAAAAATAAGGGAAAGAGAAGAAAACCAGAGAGTTGAAGGAAGAATGCATTAACAATGGAATTAAAAAGTTGTCCTGCATTAAAAAATGCTAGATGAAGCCACTATTATGAACAGATAATATACTAGGAACAGCCATCTTCAATTTCCCTAGAGCAGGGAAACTGGTTTGGTTCCCCCTGATGATTTGGACTTCAGCTCTCATTGGTGTTCATCATGACAAAGGACTGTGAGACTTGTGGTCCATAATATCTAGAATCTACCACGTGCTCGTCTTAATGCAATGGCCTTGCTCTTGAAAATATTGGAGATTAGCTTGGGCTACAGTCCAACTGTCTGTTTACTAAGAAGGAAATCCTCTGAACTCATTCAAACTTCCCTCTTAGTAAACAAATAAAATATTGTACAAGTACACAATGAAAACATTTTGACAGTGTGTGTGTGAATCCAATTACTTATACTTTCATCCTGTGTGTCACAGATATAATCTAGTAATCTGGAGCCAAGAAAAATGCAATCAAGTTGTTGCACTTCTGCTCTCTAGGTCATAGAAATTTACTAATACACTTTGTAATTCATAATCCTCCTCACTGAAGCTGACATATCCAGTTCCTCTTCTAGTATATTGTTTACTAGGTATTTTGGGGCAATATTCCCTGCAGAAATTAAGGTGTAAAAGACTTTTTTAAAAGAACATATTCACTAGAATAAAGCAAAAATGCTCATATCCACTCTAGTGATTTTAGTTCTTTGAATTACTAACATGAATAAAATCACAAAATCTCTATCAACCGCATGTAATTCCTCCTTTGCAAAATCACTAATGCAGAAGTGGTCTTGATTCATGAAAATAATGGATTAATTAAGCTAGCTGGAAGCAATTGCTAGAAACTAAGAGAAAAGATGCCAACTCGTCTAGAGAAATAATTGGAAAAGAAAGGTCAAGCTTGTTTTTAATCCCATCAGATGATTTCTATGTGCAGCAAAGAGCCTTGCAGCTGACAAAAAGAAATTAAATAGATAACTTTATTTTTGTTGAGAGAATCTACAAAACTAAATAGGGTGCTTTGTTATTGTTATTGTTATTTTACCAGCAACCCTTTGAAAGAGAATGAGAAAGCTTCTAATATTGGCATATAATCAATATGAAGACAGTTTCAGCTAAAACATAGAATTAGTTCTATTCTAATAGCCTTTTTAAAATTTTATTTTGGAATTATTATATAGCATATATCGATGAAGCCCTTTTATAACTCAATGTATGGGTAGCGTGGGCTAGTCAACCAGGGTGAAAAATGTTTTATAATATATATGTAAACATTCTGATTTGATATCATTTGATAATAGCTTCATATCAAATATTTATCAAAGATTCAGAACCACTCCCAGAAATCATCCTTATAAGTCCAATAAAGATGTATTCAAATGTGCCAAAACTTCAAGTTAGAATTGTGGATTGAAAATAAATTACATTCTTTATATCATGCTTAGGATAATTTAAATGTGAATTATGTGGTTCAGATATTCTTTGTGCTTAATGAGCCTTAATCTGCTTTGCAGATTTTTTTTAAGACTTCAGGGCAAGTCTAGGGATGTGGGTAGCCCCAAAATAGTCCCGTGAGCATTGTAATATCTTCAGTGGTCACAGTCGGGTGAGGAGAAATGGAACAGGGTGTGTTTATTATGCTAATGTAGTTTGAAGAGTAATCCTTTATTTATTCTGACAAATGCAGAACATGAAAGAACAAAAACATAATTTTTGTAAAAGATTCTGCCAGCTGAGCTCCTACAGCCAGCTATGAAAATGATTGGATAAGAGAATTAGCATCCTGGAGTTCTATGGGATTTTGTGTGACTCATGGCAAAAATAATAATAAAAAAATGTAATTTGTTTTTATTTTATGCTTCAAACTTTATTCTTTCTAAGAAAAGACACACATTGCAACTGGGAAATGTAAAGCTTCTTTGCTCTTTCATCTACCTGTTTGCTCTCTTGAATTTCCTATGGAAAGAATTTGCTGACTTTTCATGTCTGTTTTACCAAGAAACAGTTCCTTTATCAGATTGGGCCTCTTCCCCTTCTGTTGTAGTATTATGTTCTCACAGTGGCCAACCAACTGCACAAGGAAGTCCATTAATATCTCTGCCTATGGCTGAAATGAGGGGTCTTTGGTGCTCTCTAAGATTGCTTGCTTTTTGCAGATGTTTCATTCAAAGGCATCAAGCCTAATAGCGACTGGTCTCCAAGATTTTCATGTATTGGATGAACCTTGTTTTGAAATCAGCACCATATCTCATCACAGCAAACTCTAAACTTGAATTAATGTGTTATGTAAAAAAACCTCTCAACAAGAGATGTCCCTCACACTCTTCCATATGCTGCAGAAGTGACAAACTGAGATTTAGAACTGTATGGCCTCCCACTGCAAATAAAAAGAGCCAATTTTAAAACCCAACCCATCTCTTATATAAACTAGCTTCCTTGAGCACCCAATAGGCAGAAAGGTAGGGAATTGATTGAAATCTGAAACAATAAATGAATATTAGAGAAAGAACTATTGGCATTTCCTCTTTTAAATTCAAGTGTATTGTATATAACTGCCCTTTCAGATTTGTTATATCCCTGAACTGATACCTTCCTTCGCCACTAGCTCAGGGGTAAGTCAGGCACCAGGATTTTTCGGTTATGATTATAGTTTATCCTTGGGTACTACAGAGTATATGTAATGGGCTTTCTGTGCTTTAATCTTTGAAGCCACCAAGTATCACTTGGGTGGGATGGGTAGCTATAAAAATCATATGTTCACATGTATATTCAGGTATTTATAAATAAAATAAAAGGGTAATTAATTTTAAATGTCTTGGTCTGCTTTAAACTCTGGTCTTTTTATTCTCAAATCATTACTGTACTGATTTTGAAGCTTATTTATATATTTCTATTTCTGTGTGATTTTTTTATGATATAAACTTCAATCTAGCTATTATTAGTATTAGAAGAAGTAGATATAGAATTATTAAAACTAAATTATTTAGTGATTATAGCAATTGAAAAAGATTGGCTCAAATAAAGTTGTGATTTTGTTATGGAGTCTTGGACAGAGGAAAACTATCAGTTAAAATAAGAATTACTCTACCACTGAATGGGAAATTGGACAATGGCTTCTAATATTAATCTAATATGCTAGTGACTGAAAATAAAAATTCCTGAGGTAAGGAAGCAGATTGCATGCCCAGAAGAATAAAATTAAAACTATTTCAGTTGTAACGAGCTGAGTCTACACCCACTTGTGCAGGAAGTTGATTTCCATCTACTTAGTTCTTCTCAGAAATAATCTGAAGAAGCCATTTTAAACTGACCAGAATAGAATTGTGCTTTAATGCCATTTCCTGGATTTCCTACAGAGCTCTTTTCCAGTTTCTGGCATGCAAACATTTTTAGACAATACAGAATATTGTACAATCCTTCTTCCCGACTGCATGGGAACGTAACCTCAAATGTTACAGGCAACAAAAAGTAATGAAATCGCTACTTGATAGCACTTTCTGGTAAATTATGATTTTCATAGAACAAAATTAATTTTAAAAAGCAAGTCTAGGGTATTCATAAATGCAGCATAATATAACAATTATAACATTGCCAAATGTATTTTGACAAAATAATTTCCTTACACCTCTCAGAATTAGTACTAGATGATTGAGTAGCGAATTCAAAGTGCTTGAACATTATAATTAAAATTATAAGAATTCAACATGCAGCTTTTCATCATTTTCCTTTTTGTTGTGGGTATCAGTAGAGGTTGGGTTAGCTACTATTAGTACCCATTTCTCGAATTCCTGGTAATGATGAACTGCCATGTAGATTTTCCCCCAATTACTTCTCCACAATAACTAAAATAAGAGATAACCAGAACACTCCTAACGGAATGAGGATTCTGTACTTCAAACAAAATGTAGATAAATAGGCAAAACTTTATTTTGGTCATTGACCAATAAAAGTACAATCAATAAAATAAACAACACAAAACTACATGCGCAATATGAGGCTTAAGTCACCAGCATGGACTTTTGACTGCAAAAGAATTAACAAATTTTATCTTTGGGATGGTGTTTATTTCATTTATAAAATTTTGATACCACCCACCTCACTATCTGAGGGACTCTGGATGATTTAGATACAGTATACAATCCACCTTCATTTTTTAAAAGGTCCCATACCAGAAAGAAAGAGCCGTTACGTCACATTTTGCCCTCGTGGAGGATACCTTGCATAACTTCTTTTCCATTCTCACCTTACAACCCTGAATAGTGAAGGATATTTTACACAATACTAAGTTCTAGTTCTGCCTTAGGAATAAAAGCAACCTTGGGTTAGTCATTTTCTTTCAGCCTATCCCTCCTCATAGGATTGTTGTTGTGGGGAAAATAAAAGGAGGAAAAGGTGTTATGTATGTTCATTTCCCTGAGTTATTTATAAAAATAATCAAGGTGGGATTTTTAAAAAATCAAATAAAAATACATCCTGTGTGGGGTTTTTTCATTACATTGACCACCAGGGGGCAGTATGCAATGCGTTTTAATCTATTTGGAACTCATCAGGCATACATAGCTACAGATTTTTCTATGAGCTTCAAACTCAAATGGTAGCTACTATGAACTATGAATCCCGAGTAAGATGAAACCAGTCAGATATTGCTCCCTGGTGGTCAATACATGCAATTAAGAAACTACACCTGTTAAAGTTACAGTATAGCAAGAAGTTGATGTTTATTAAAAGTTCTTCAATTCTCAGTCAATACACTGATAATTACATTTTCAAGTAAGAACTATAAAATGGATCAATGGATACTTTGTATAAGGTTTAAAGTGTATTAGGACTGTTACATTTTGCTATAAATCTTCTGCCATGGTTTTCACATGCTCAGGAACTATGTCAAGGCTCTTGGTTCTTCTTTTTGATGGTTATTTATTTTTAAACCAAAAGTAGGCTGGTCAATGTTTCAAATCTGAGATTCAAAATGTGGAGATCTTGAACCAATATATCCCAAAATGGAATGTAGTCAGACTTTAACAAATCAATACATTTCATGTACCAGAATGTGAACAGAATTTGGCCTGTTGGGGAATTCTGGGAGTTAAAATCCATATAGTTTTGAATGCCATGGTTGAGAAACACTGCCCTCCATTTCAATGTATTTCCTGTAAATAAATCTCCTTTCTGTTATATCAGTAAAATCTACTCTACTGATCCTTACTCAGGTTAGGTCCTGCTCAACCACAAGTCAGAGAGAATAGAACATATCAGTGTATGTGCCTTGTCTTCTGCTCACCTTCAAGCCGTTAGGAATTCAGCTAAACCTGGAGAATTTGTAATATACTAAAGGCATGAATTTATTATACGTATCCATTGTCTCACTAAGGAATATGTTTCTAGAATTTATGGTTATCATTCTGAGTATATTCTATTTAATTCATGGAATTTATGTTTACATTTTAACTACCTATAATTTTCTCACTGATGCCATTGGATGTTGTCATAAATAAATTGACTGCTACTTCATAATATAAAAAAATAACAACAATGCTAGGTAGCAGGGATATCACAGACAGAAGGAAGGTAAAATGAAGGGGTTTTCTCAGGTAAGTTAATCTTATAACAAGATTAAGAAAAAAAAACACTTTAAAATTTAATTAAAAAGAAACAAACTACATTCCTTATTAATCATAAATCAGGAAAACATTCCTGGAAATATTGTAGAAAGTTAGCATCCACGCCTCCCCTAGAAAAATGAAATAGCCTAGAAAATATTAAAAAGGCAGAATATTTCCCCTAAAAAGAGAAATAGAAACTCAGAAGCAGAAACTCACCTCAGAAGCAGAAGCTCACCCCCACCTTTGTAAATGGGCAGGCCAATAAGGCCTGGGCCATGGTATTCTAAATAACAAAGGCTTCTATCCATCTCACCACCTGTCCTGGGAAGATTGCATTAGCCAGCACTCAGGTGAAGTCATATGTTCCAGACAAAGTCTTCAAAGTTAGCTAAGACCCCCGCCCCTGGGAGTCTGACAGCCAATGGGATACATTTCTTATACAGGAACAGGAAGCACTGAGGTGAGGCCCAACAGAGGCTATATAACTAAGGGTCCCTCAGCATCTTGGCCTTTCTTTTTTCCTTCATCCCACATCTTGAAGCATGTGATCATCCTTTTCACCTTGTAGATCCAAGCCATGTGGTCCTGTCCACCATTAAACCATCTTTCCAAACAGCCTCCATGTTTCCAGTGTCTTTTTCCACATTTGGAACTGAACCCTGAAGGATATTTTTTCCAACAATAAGTTTCCTAACATAAGGCCAGATGATCACTGCACAATTGGAAAATCTGTACTGTTCTGCAGCAAGATCACCCCATTCCTAAGAGGTCTGTAAGGGGCATGTATAAGTGCACCAACGTGCCTACCATCCCTGCCCTACTGTTCCCATTTATTCGTATCTATTTCATGTATTAATAATCATGTTTATACTTAGATATATTATCAAATGCATGCTTGACAAAACAGAAATAAATAAATAAATAAATAAATAAATAAATAAATAAATAAATAAA